>JAKOGI010000051.1:927500-1140000 GCA_029747015.1 Carnegiea gigantea | reverse complement strand
TGGATAGGGGACTAGATATACCTATTTTACATTTAAATTACATAGAGATTGACTATTTCCATAAGATTCTGTATTTTTAAAAAAGATCTTTTGATTATCTACTGTACTCACAAAACAAAAATAAAATGACAATTTTATGAGATGATTGAAATATTATGATCCGTCATAATCTAAGATGAGAAAAATCTCAACAATTCAAAGAATGGATATAGAATATAATACGACACCAATAACTAAACTTGATTAGATCCATTTCTATGAAATAGTAAAAGTAAAAATTAATATCATTAGGGTTAACAATATGGTCTTCCCCAACACCCATCTTTTCATCCTTAGCTTACTTGATGATGATGAATGCATGAGGTAGCAACCTTCACCAACCCTAAACCATTTTCCTGAATTTTCTTAATTATTACTATTTTCTTTTTTAAATACAACCTTCTATTTTTCTTTATTCTTTTTTATGTGGGACATGCAATCAATCAACACTACTAGGAAAGAAATTGAACATTTTTATATGATATATGATATGACTCCCAGCAAACCACCCCAAAAAAAAAAAAAAAACAGAATAAAATTTCTAAATGTGGAGTGGACCTCAATTATATATCCCTATCCTTGATTTCGTTCCTTCCATTTTCTCTCTCTCTCTCTCTGTCTTTCTGTGTATAAATTCATCACCTTATCCTGTGATTTTTCTCACGCTAAAACCCTAATAATTTTGAGAACCCATTAATCTTTTTTGCATATTTATTCATTTTAAGCAGAGTTTATTGCAATTTAAGAGAGAGAAACATGGGAAGCCAAAGCAAGGAAACAGAGAGAGTGGTAACAGGGTGGGCAGCCAAAGACCCTTCTGGTGTTCTATCTCCTTACTGCTTCTCTCTCAGGTAACTTATCCTTCTTCTAAATAATTTTGGATTCTAATTATTAATTTGTAAGATGAAAATTGAAGGGGGGGAAAAAAGAGAGAGGTGATTTATTTATATTTTGTTTTATTCTTTTGGAATGAAAAACAGGGAAACAGGGCCAGAAGATGTGTACATCAAGGTGTTATGTTGTGGGATCTGTCACAGTGATCTTCATCAGGTCAAGAATGATCTTGGCATGTCTCACTACCCCATGGTCCCTGGGTTCGTACTCTCCCTCTCTCTTTCTCTATTTAGCTCAAATTTTTTTGGGTATGAATGAAGCGCAAAGATCGATATAGGCAGTATTCGAATCGGGTCTCTGAGAGATACTCGAAAGATTTTACCAGTTGAGCTATCTGATACCCACCGTCTATTTTTCTCAACAAATATGCAAAATTTGATGCATTGAAGAAGGCTTCTCATGCAAAAATTTCAGATCTTTGGTGGTTTTGTTTGACATAATTGTACCAAGTATCAAATGGGAAACATGGTTTCAAACGGAGTAAAGGTGTGATTTTTCTTTTTTTTTTTTTTCCTTATTAAAGTGCAGTACCGCCATTTTGTCACTTATTTTGTCGGAGTTAAAATAAATAAATAAATAATCCAAGCAATCATTAACCTACTGGGTATTGATAAATTCAGAGCCCTTGAACTTGAGGATAGATTTTATACTCTTATCAATTAATTAATAGGGTAAAAAATCAAAATCTTATGTATATTTTTTCTTCCTTTGTTTTTTTTTTTTTTTATAAATTCCTTCTATTAATTTAACAAACTTTTATGTTTGTCGTCAAAAAGGATGGTGACGTACGTGCTAATCTTGGGACTTAACAACTTATTTGACCGCTATTCCTAATAAATATATGCTCTAATTTTGGGTAAATAAAGTAGGCAGAAAATATATGTTTTTTTCCTTCATGTAATTGATAATTGGTTATTAATATTTTTATACAATTTTAATTACATGCTGATCTAAAGAAACGTAAGATACACATTTTCCCACAATGATGAAAGACTTTTAGGCTTTAGCATTGCTTTTTGACAAATTGGAAATGGTCCTTTTTCATACGCTTTTGTGCGAGCAAATAGAAAAAAATCCATACCTAGTTTGTCTTTATTATCGTCCTTACAGGTTTACCAATTGAGATAATTGGATATGTTCTTTTCAAGTTATAATAAGTATTTATTGTTGATTAATACTGATGAATGCTGATCGGTAATATTTATTGCTGGTGAATGCTGATTATGACTACAATGTGAGAAGAAATATATGACGCAGCATTGATCAGCGTTAAGTACTGATGATAAGTATTTACGATAAATTTAAAACAACAAACCCATAAATATAGGCTACATAAAACTGTCACAGAGGACAATTATTGGACTCTAGTTCAAAATAAATAAAAGAAGCCTCTTTACAATGAGGTAGAAAATCGAAATCTTATTTACATTTCTTTTTTCTTTCTTTGTTAGCTTTTTTCCTACTTCCTTACCAAACTTCTCGTGGTGGTTGTCAAAAAGTATGACGTGCTAATAAATAGGATTTAGCAACTTATTTGACCACTATAATCCTAATTTTCAGTGTATAAAGTAGTCAGAAAACCAATGTGTATATCGTACCCTTAGAAGACAAATAAACACGTGAAAAATATATATACGTGAGCAATGAAAGCATGTACTTTCACGAGCATATAAAATACTGTCCTACAAAACATTTATTTATCCCACTGTCTCATGATCTTTGTTCCTCTTTCTTTTTAAGGAAGTCCCGAAATAAAGTCCCCTTTATTACTATTGATACTAAAAATTTCTTCCTTTTTAAAAAATAACAGAGAAGACAATATTAAGGCTCCGTTTGGTCCTTAAAAAATTTAATGGAAAGAAAAATTGAAGGAAAAAAATGTGAAGGAAAAAAAAAAGTAGGGAAAAAATGAGTTTTTTCTCTTGTTTGGATTGAGGAAAAAATATAAGAATTTCGATGAAAATTTTGAATGTTGATGAGCTAATTAAATCATATTGTTGTCATCTAAGTGATATGAGATTGGAGGAGGTTGGAAATTTTCCTCAAACTTTCCTCACAATTTTATGAGGAAAATTTTATCACTTATTTCTAATAAATTTTCCACCTAACTTTCCTCCATATTTTTTTTCTTTGTGATTTTCTCGAAGCCAAACACAGGAAAAAAAAGTAACTTTCTCAATTTTTTTTCTTTCCATCAAATTTTTCAAGATCCAAACAAAGCCTAAATAATGTTCCTTTATAAAATTATATTACCTAGAGAGAACAAAATTGACTGGACGAAATTAATTAAATTATCAACAGCGATGATGTGGCTAGTTGTTTATTCTTGCTAATTTAATCATTATAATTACAATACATTGGAATGCATGCAGGCATGAGGTAGTAGGTGAAGTGGTGGAGGTGGGATCCAATGTGACAAAGTTCACGGTAGGAGATAGGGTTGGAGTTGGGCTGATCGTTGGATGCTGTAGAAACTGCAATCCTTGCCAGAGGGATGAAGAACAGTACTGCAATAAGAAGATCTGGTCCTACAATGACGTATACACTGATGGTAGGCCTACTCAAGGCGGCTTTGCCTCTAACCTGATTGCTGATCAAAAGTGAGCCTCCTCTTCATTTCCTTCTACAATTTGATCATCTCTTCATGCATTTTTAATTTAAAATTTCCTTTAGTTGGTGAGGTATCGGCCCTATCGAGTTCTTGCCGAAGCCTAGTATTTAGACAATACTTATATCGTAGACTCAGATCTATAGATCTGATGATGTAGCGTAATGTGGATAACACAAACTTTATTTTTATGAACATGGTACCATGAAAATAAGGAGTGAGTTTTAGAAACATATAAAGTTATTATTTATGGTAGCTTGGGTCTGTGTTTTTAAATTTCTCTTTTACATCGTAATGCACTGTCTTTTGTGCCTCATACGAGTAACGTTATTTGAAATACATGTTCGATGATTACCCTCGTTCTCCATCGTAGATTTGTGGTAAAGATACCGGAAGGAATGGCATCAGAGCAGGCGGCTCCACTGCTATGTGCAGGGGTGACAATATACAGCCCATTGAAGCACTTTGGGCTGGACAAGAGTGGGCTGAAAGGGGGTATATTGGGCCTGGGTGGAGTGGGCCATATGGGGGTGAAGATGGCCAAGGCAATGGGCCATCATGTCACAGTGATAAGCTCCTCAGATAAGAAGAGAAAAGAAGCAATGGAACACTTGGGTGCTGATGAGTATGTGGTGAGCTCAGATGAAGAGAAAATGAAAGAATTGGCTGACTCATTTGACTATCTCATTGACACTATTCCTGTTTTTCACCCACTTGAGCTTTACCTTCCTCTTTTGGGATTGAATGGAAAGTTGATTTTGAATGGTGTCATCAACACTCCTCTTCAATTTCTCTCTCCTATGGTCATGCTTGGTAAGTCCTCCTCTCTTAAAAGATTCAAATATAATCAGTTTTACACCGGTATAGAGAGACCGTCATGATGTTTATCTTAGGTGAACATTTGCCTCCAAATTATGCAACTTTAACTAATCTCTTTCATAAAAGGTCTCGTCCAAATTTCCACGAATGTACAATTTTCGATCATAATTTATCAAAATCTCAAACCCTCTAGTGCTAATCTATGTTTCGAAGGGAATATATTTTATAAGAAAATTAAATTTTGACATTTTCCCTGAACATTTTTTATTTGTGTGGCTTGAAACTAATGAATTTATATTTTTTCTTTTTTGGATGTGGACTTATGTAACAGGGAGAAAGTCAATAACAGGGAGTTTTGTAGGAAGCATGAAAGAGATGGAGGAAATGCTGCAATTTTGCAAGGAAAAAGAATTAACATCACAAATTGAGGTGGTTAAGATGGATTACATCAACCAAGCATTTGAAAGACTTGAGAAGAACGATGTTCGCTATCGATTTGTTGTTGATGTTGCTGGGAGCAAATTAGAACCATAAATCTATCTCAATCATCGCCACTTTTTTTTTCTTCATATTATCTACATAATAATATAAATCTGAAATCTTCAATCATGTTAGATGTATCTTTCATGTCTCAAGATGGGCAGCCCAGTTTTCTTTCTTTTTTTTTTTTTTTCGGGGGGGACATTATGTGATGGGTATTGTGTGTAATGTCATATGACAGCTGAAGTTGACGACTTTGAATGTATGTATTCGGGTGAAAACAAGAGTTGTGTTTGAGTTTAATAGTTGGTGAGTGGCAGTCTTGACTCTTGACAGCTTGTTTTGTTCCATTTTTTATGTTACACTGATGTTCACTTGTTCTTGCACGTTCATGTGGTGGTGGCAAATCAAGTTCGAGGATGATGATGGATACCGAAATTTGAGATAGATATTTACCAAATATGTTTTGGAAGCTAAATATAATTGCTAGTGATACTCTCACTATGTTTGGCAGGACAAGAATGAAAGAATGTGGCTCGTTAATAATATGGAGTCCGGGAATCTTGTTAGTAACATATATACTAATCATAATGCATGTACTGTTTATAAGGTAAGCATTACCTTGCTGATCTTAAAATAAATAAGAAATTTTCGTCGTCTTTCCACAAATATGTGACAGTGAACATGCAAATGTAAATGAAGAAGTGATAATAAGCACACTTGGATTTCCAGTCACAATGATGGAAGTGGAAAGACACAATTTTACAAGCTCAGTTGACTTGATTTGACCGCTTCACTTGACAAAGACACAACGCATGATTGCAACACTTATTGGTACTAGGTGTCATTCTATGTTCTCCCCCCCCCCCCCCCCCAAAAAAGCAAGTTTCATTCTAACGAATAAGAGCCTCTTCGTTTGGTTGAAAAATATAGATTAATAAATAAATAAAATTGATTAAAATGAATTGAAATTGATCTTTTTTATTGAAGTTGGTTGAAATACGTTGAAGATGGTTGTTTTTCTTTTTGTGTGTGTATGTGACGGATAAAAGTTGGTTAAAATAATAGAGAGTGGGTTGAAATGGGTTAAAGTTGATTGAAGTTAGTTGAAGTGGGTATTTTTTATTGAAACTCGTGAAGTAGATTAATAGGCTGAAGTACGTTTAAGTTAATTAAGGTTGATAAATTTGAATTTACCAACAAAAAGAATAGGGCCTACCCAGGTCTCATTCTATGTTCTACACTTCTACTCCCCCCCCAAAAAAAGAAAGTTTCATTCTAACAAATATGAGCCTCTTCTTTTGGTTGAAAAATATAAATTAATAAATAAATAAAATTAGTTGAAGTGGATTAAAGTTGATATTTTTTTATTGAAGTTGGTTGAAGTACATTGAAGACGGTTGCTTTTTTTTTGTGTGTGTGTGTGATGGGTAAAAGTCAGTTAAGATAGCGAAGAGTTAATTGAAATGGATTAAAATTGATTAAAGTTGATTGAAGTTGATATTTTTTATTGAAGCTCGTGAAATAAATTAAAGTAAATTTAAGTAGGTTTAAGTTAACTAAGGTTGGTAAATTTCAATTAACCAGCAAAAAGAACAAGACTAGGGCTGACAATAAAATCCGTACCCGTTTAAAACCCGCAAAACCCGCCGCGATGGGTATGGGTATGGGTACGAATTTTTTTTTGAAAATAGGTATGGGGCGGATATTGCTAAACGGGTATGGGTATGGGTATAGGTTCTACCCGCCCCGTACCCGCCCCATACCCATTTTACTAGTACCCGCCCCGTATACCCATACCCATTTTCATTTTTTATAAAATTAAAATTGGCCCAAGCCCAAAAACAAAACCCTAAGTATAAATTTCTCTCTTACTCGGCCACTCCTGACTCTACTCGTCCCACTCCCTCGTTTCATCCTTCCCAACTCTTGGATTCTCCTAGTTAGTTACATTGTGATTTCTCACAAAGGCCGTGTGTTAGCTTGGTTTTTCTTAAAGTTTTACATGAGTTCTTGAGTGTATTGGCATATACACCAGGAAGCTTCTAGTTGTAGATGTTCTAAGAATAATCATAGTCTTATACTTTTATATGATATGATGTATTGTTGGAAATCGGAAGTCTAATATGAATGTAGCATGTTTCCTTCTTTGGTTGAATATTGGTATAAACTGGGTTCAATTTTTTTTGTTTATATGTACCCGAATAAAATCCGCAATACCCGGTGGATATGAGTATGGGTATGAATATGATTTTATAATACTCGGTGGGTATGGGTATGGGTATGGGTACTGATTTTCCAAATGGGTATGGGTAAGGATATGACAAAACCCGTCCCGTACCCGCCCCATTGCCAGCCCTAAACAAGACCTAGCTAAGATCATTGTCCCTAATTTTCCCATGTGTTTGATCTCTCAAACAAAGTATAGCCACAAAACCTTTTTGGGGGGGGGGGGGTAGGGAGGAAAAGTAGACTTTTTTTTATTTTTCACAACGATCTTATCTAGAAAATCTTATTGTATCTAGCAGTTCAATTCTTGGATCAAAATAACTCCTAACATATTAGAACCACCAACTCTTTACAGTGCCGAATAAATTTCCTATAAACTGTAAAAAACAATCTTCGTTTGAACATTTTGGTTCAAACTTGAAAATCCAGGAACAAAAACCATACAATTGACAAATATAAAACAAACTAGCCCAACCTCCCTAATAAAATAAGATCATCTAGCCATATTCATTAGACTATAATAAAAGAAGTCCTCTCATAATGACCTCGTTCAGAGGCACCGAGATCAATTGAGCAAAAAAACTTAAAGGGGTACGAAGGATCAACTTACCAATCTTTGAAGTAACCCCAGTTTTGTGCTTCTAAACTGCATTCAATGTATGCCAAGTTTACATCAGTATACCCTACTTGAATCCAAGACCAAAACGACCGAAATCATTACATACAGCACTTCATTGATGGGATCTTCAGAACAAATTTCCTCCCTGCACATCCTATTTGCCTTCGGAGAAATTAAAAATGAAAATCACAAAAACAAAACCGCCCTCGAACAATGAAAAATCTCCCCTGAACAAGCGTATGAAAAATCTTTTCCCATATGCAAGGAAATCATTCCAACAGCCAAGAGCCTGGGTTCTTCATTTGTCCCCAACCATTCCGCAGCTTAATTGTATGTGCTACTTGACAGCTTCCATTAAAAATCATAGCCGTTGACTGAAGTACAGACTCAATACATATCTCGATGGATTAAAGCCGCTCAGGATGACTGTGGCACCAAATATTACAACATCAGAAGAAATCGCCGTAAACTGAGTAATGCTGAAATGAAATTCAACAACAGAAACAAAGAACAGTATCTTGTACTTACAAATAGGGGAAAGGATTATAACAAGGCCAATAGGGTAAAGGAAAAATGTGGTCCTCTCCAGAAATGGCAACACTGTATCAGTTAAAAGAAGATTGTCAGAAATAGTCTTGGCGCAAGACGATTACACTCCCAAAGTTTTGCAATATCCTTGGTAGCACTTGATTTACCCGTCAAAACCTAGTTCCAGTTCAGACTGACTTTCTCACCGTTAGCACAACAGGAGTTTCTTCAGAAAAGGGGGGGGGGGAGGGGTGGAGAGATTATGTCTTCTACAGCAAAAGAAATTGAGGAATTTATCCATATGATGAAGATGGACCTGAGCTAAGTTTCAGCAGAGGGAACATAAATTGGGGAAGGAGCTAACGAAAAGCTAAGACAAGAGAAAGAGAACATGCCAATGATGCCATCAACATATAGATAATTTCATTGGTAACATGAACCATGAACCTCCAACCTCCTAGTTTCCTCCCCTACACAAAATAAATACTAAAAGATATACAAAAATTTTAAGCTTACCATCATAACCTAAAAAGTTGAGATAGTGATAGTAGGAAACAGCGACCATGAAAAGCAAATTTGACAGGAGCACAGGTATGAAACCATGCGCCAGAAGAAGAGGTGACAAAAAGTAATGTATCACTGCAACCAGGAAAACTTGATCAGTAAAGACCCAAGATATGCTTTTATCTTCAGCAGCAAACCAAAGAACGAGGGATAACAACTAAAACATACCGTATAGCAACACAAACATTGGGAAGAATGAGTTACAGTGCACATCGAATGCATATAACCTTCAAAAAGGCCAAAGCAAATGTTCAGTAGCAGAATTACTGTGCTAACCTTCAATGCAAAGAGCAGAGGGTTTATTCCCGTAAGAATTAAAAGCATTTCTTTACAAAATAAGCACAAATACACAAGACGACTATGAAACCAATCTTGCTGGATATTGACAAGGTTCTAGCACCCAAAATTTTGCTCAAAGGAAATAATAAGAAGCAAGAACTCACCATTCCACCCGTTGTTCAACAACATAACTATTTGGAGCCTCTTCTCTAAGGTAGTTGTTTGTTAGAAACCTGTTTAAAGAATTAAAGGCACACTTAACACAAACAGAAAAGTATGATACCAAAGATCCGTAGTATATTAAGTATGAAAGTAAGGGCATAATACGAACAGGAGATACAGTGGTTCCAACATATAGCATACTTGTACACATTAAATTACCCCAATGTATGCATAAATATATACCTAAAACTAGGCTAACTTTATGCGACCCCATCATTGATCAAAATAAGCCCCACGTCAGGCAAGTAAGGGACATGGATGCATTTGCCTCTAAATGCCATTAAGATAAGACAACGGATGCAATGGAGGAGATTATACAGGGCTATTAGCCACAGCATTCCTATCCAAACTATGATCAGTTTTCAGCATTGGCTTAATAAAATGCCTCAGGATGCAGATGAAGGCACAATGCTCCAACCAAATTCTTTTAAAAAGGTCTATAAAGAAGGTGCATCCTCACCACCATATACGACAAGGAATTTCCATGCAGGGAGTCCAACTCAGATCCAGCCAAACAGATGGGGCCACTAGATTGGGTACCTTTCAGAATTTTCATTCAGAGACTTGCACCCAGGCATAGATCCCCTTGCTTCACCCGTCACGAAGATGGCAACAACCAGTAGAGGAGGATGACTTTCACAATCATTTAAATTGTGCGACAGAAAATTTCAACAGAGGTGATGGAGCACAGATTCAACTTCCTCAATCATTTAACATTTGTAGTCACTGACAAACGGAATGCTTGCTTACAAAAAGAGGACGTGGAACATATGGTAGAAACAGCTAATACATTTTCCTTATAAATAACTGATGCATATGCTGATAACTGGGCCGGATTGGATAGAAAACTAATATCCCAGGTTATCATTTCTTTCACCTCCCCAACCATACAAGGCCAAGTGCCGCCCACCCCAGGCGGACTCAGAAAAGAAAAAAACAAAAAAAATGACAAATGATTTTGTCATTAAATCATGCAACCAAGTGGATAATGATGATCCGGCATGGAAGAAATGGATATTCAGTTAGATGAATATGCCATCTACAGAAACTGAGGCAGCACATCATGCAAAGAAAGGTGATTAAATATTTATAAAAAAGCATGAAAAATATACAGTTGATGATAGCAAATTAAGGAATAGAAGGGAAACTTACCAACAAGAAGTTGCTAGCACAACTCCAGTTAGAATGAAATGGAAAAGCAATACTGAAAGAACTACATAAACGGCATGTCCTGTGCTATGATCATACCTGCATATGCCACCAACAATAAATGGTAAAATAAGATGCTTTTCACAGGAGATCCATAGAGATCCCCCCAGCCCCCTTCTTTTCCTTCAACCACCCTTTCCCCTTCTTTTTGAGAAAATTACTAGCATAGGATACCAATGCATCTTTGTCTGCCATACCTTTATTTTTTCTTTTTTCTTTTTCTTTCTTTTTTTTTTTTTTTTTGGGGGGGGGGGGGGGGGAGGGGTGACGGGGGAAGGCCCTCGGTCTCAAGTTATATCTTCTACTTATTCTCAAAGAAAATTAATTCCTGTCATCCAGTCCAGTAAAGAGATTGTTGTCTAACATTGACAATGAGGATTTTTAGCATGCATCAAGATCATTAAATTTAGCTCCTTCACACTGGAGGTACCCGGCAAGGAGGGAACAAGATCCATCTTATTTCCTACAAGGTTTAACTTTCTAGTGCAGAAAATAGTTAAGACAATCCCCCCCCCCCCCAAAAAAAAAAAAGGCTCCTAGACCCATCTATGAAAAGTTGAAAACCATCATCTTTCATGCGACGAGGAGACTGGAGAGAGATTGCATCATAATATCAGGACAGCAAACACTCCTATGGTGGCGGAAATACATTCGACGACAACTATGGGATGGAGTTAGGAAAGTGATAAATCCGCATTTGTCATCTCTGTCTATGACAAGCTCAATATATTTAGCTCAGACAATTGCATGAAATTTCTTCACATAAAACTCAACTACAAGGTTTCAGTTTAACATAAATTCATTTCCTTAATCACATGTAGGTGTCCAATAAGTGAGTTTTGAGGCCGGCTTAAGAAGATGATCACATCAGGTTTTTACTTACACAGCTGTTCCGAAGTAAATTTTTTGTACAAAATAGGATCATATCAATTTTCAATTTGTTAATAAAAGCGAAAGAAGTACAAAACACCAATTATTCAGCATTTTAGCGAGTATAATAGCTTCTTTGGCAACATATTTTCTGGAATCTCAAGCGTGCTTCCAAACACCCAAAATGGGCATCAGGCATCACAGTGGTATAAAATGTAAACACACTCTCAACAATTTAGAATGGTTCTACAATAGCCTCAAACATTATGAGGGGTCAATAGAAGCATTTGATAACTGCTGGGGCATTTTTCAGAAAATTTCAAAACGATGTATAATGTCTTTATTATGGAGCTACTGAGAACTTCTCAGAATTCTACCCCTGAAACCTTTCATGCCATTCTACACATTGTCTTAAATAATTTCAACATATGTGGATATATTTGGAACCATGATCTAAATTTGGAATCCCAAGAAACCAAAAAACTAGCATTATCATGATATATAAAATACTGTCATCAGTTAATAATGATCCCAAAACACCCTAAAACATATTAAAAGTTATGAAAAGAGCATAAAGTCACCATCTGACAACCCTTATAATAGCCTTCACATTGGGAGGTAACGATTAAGGCACCCAAACATCGTAAGATGTTTTTGGATATCTCCCACAATCCTTTCATTAAGTGTGATTGTTACATCAGCTCTGTCATGTACATTTTGAAGTGTGATGCATGCAGAAACAAAAACCAGGCTTTGCGAACGTGAATAATATACTCTGAACCCTCCAGTATGGTTTTAAGCATCCTATGAAATTTTGATACCTTTTGAAGACGAATTCTAGGGCATTTTTGCCAAATTCTAAAAACAGTGCTTAATAGCAGCCAGTTCGACACTTTCAGAGATCCTGAGATCTTTGCCAACTCTCACTCCTAAACCTCTTCGCATGGACTAAATGCCACACCAAACAGTTTCATTGCACATAATGGCTTAATTAGTATGAATTTGCAGGGAATTGAATTGTGATTCCAAAACGCTCATGACCAGCCATTAGTACAACACACTGTAAAATGTCTAGAATAGTTCTAAAATATCTAAAGACATTTTGACAGATCAAAAGGAAAATGTAATCACTATTTGAAAACAGCTTTGACGAGCACCATCTTGTTGATTCTGAGACATACTCCCAAACACCTCAAAGTGAGCATTAAGGTGGCATGCAATACCCTTCAAACTGTCCGCAATCAGCCAAAGGTACAGTAGAACATTTCAAGACGTCAATATAAGCATATCGTCACCATTTGACAACTTTTCCAACAATTTTCCAAAAATGTGAAATACAAGTATAATAGTCTTTTGTTTCATAGTGATAAGACGCTAAGTCAATGTCTCTGAAACCTCTTATGACTACTAACTAACCCTTTCAATGGCTTCATAAAAGCGTACTCGACGCATTGGTGCCATTGCATACATTAAAAAATCCAAAACCAACCCCCCCCCCCAAAAAAAAAAAGCAGCATGATGCTGGTACATAATATTACACAACACACTCTTAAAGCCCAAAATGATCTCAAAATACCCTGATGGAGCATATAGCCTGTAGCCACCAGTTAGCAACACCTTGGACATTTTTCCCAAAATCCCGAAAATAATGTCTAGCAGCCTTTGTTTTGAAAGTTCACAGAGGCTCTTATCACTCCACCTCCAAAGCCTCTTAGGACACCCTAAATCTCCCCTGAACCAATTCCGAAACCATAACAATAGCCTCATTAGCACTGTTCTTATTGATTTTGAATTGTCCCTCAAAAAAATGTGGCAACAATGACGTTGCAACACTACAATACCCTCCAAATTAACCATAAAACATCCTATAACACTTTCAGAGAATAAGAGTTCAGCAGAAGCACAGTCATTATTTGGTAATTGTTACTACCAAAGATTAAAATAAAAAACCCACAAATATGCATAACAGCATTCATGTGGAGGTTGTTAAAGGCATTGACGACTGCCAACAAAAAACTCCTGAGATGTTCTAAGAATTCCTTTAAACAACTTGCATGAGCATAAGGCTCCATTAGCACCATCTTGATGAGGTTGGAGTACTAGTTCACAATGCCACAAAAGGAGCTTAGTGGCTTACAAAACCCTTTAAACTTCCAACATAGACATAAAATATCACCACCATAAGACAATCACTTGCACATTCTTCCCAAAACTGCCAAAATCACGTATAATAGCCTTCATTTTGGGGTCTCAATAGCTCTAAGCACTCTACCACCTAAACATCCTAATATGCTCTAATTGTCTCCCTAAATAATTTCCTTGAGTACAGTGATGTCATACAATGTCATCTTAGAGATTTTGAAGCTCCATTCCAAAGAGCCAAAAGGGGGCACTATGGGTATATGACACACACTCTTACCATACAGAATGGTCCAACACTAAAATATTGTTAAGCATATAGTCATTATTTGACAATTCTTGGATAGAACTTCAAGAAGCTAGAAAATTGAGGATAAAACAGTTTATTTTGGATGCCTTGTATGACATCCTGAATATCCATGTCAAGAACTAATAATCGTAATGGTTTTGTTGGTAACATATTGTACACCTTGAAACTGCAATCGTAAATGCGGGTACATGATAGAGTTTAAACAATCCAGAATTGACCAAAGATACATTCAAGCATTTTAAGAGGTTGGTAAGGGGCTCGGAGCATATAATCATCAATTGACAACATTTCCCACATTTTTCGAAAATGCAGAAAACTATATATAAAAGCCTTCATTTTTAAGTGTCTTGACAGGTCTGCCACTTACCTTCGAAATTTCTAACAGTTTCGAAATATACCTCTAAGTAATTTTTAATAAGCCTTGTATTCATTGGCACCGTCATATAGAGTTTAAAACATGATTCCTAAATACCCGAGAACAGGCATCATGGTTGTATTAGTATACGACACACTTTAAATGGTCAAGAATGGTCCCAAACATCCAAACACTTCTTGATGATCACCAGGAGCCTGAGATAGTATAGCCATTGGTTAATAGCTTCTTGAACAATTTTCCCGAAATCCCAAAATTTGTGCATAATAGCCTTCATCTCGGAGTCCAGAAAGGTCCCTACCCATTTGCTTCAGAAACCTTTTAGGACATTCCTAAAATCTCCCTAAAGAACTTCAATAACCGTCAAAGCCATATTGTAAGTCTTCATTCCAAAATGCCAGGAAACCCACATTGTGGCGGGATATAATATCCTCCAAAGTATCTACGATGGAAACTAAAGATACCGCATAAGATTTCGAGGGAGGGCATGTGATCACAATTTGAAACTCCTTGGACATATTTTTCAAAATTCCTAGAAGTGTTCTAGAAAATCAAGTAAATTTCTGTCCAAAAGCTCTCGGAAACATTCAAGAGTATTCCCTAGACAACTTCAATAAGCATGGCAGCCTCATCAGCATCATCTCATAAATTTTGAGGATTACAAATTGCTACAAAGACAGGCATACACTATTACAATGGGATTTTACAGCTCCTAAACTATTGAAAATGGATATAACATATGTCAACTTTTTCAGGGAGAAGCAGAAGCTCATAGTCAACGTTTGACAAAATTTGGGCATGTTTCTGCAAATCTCAAAAAACATGTACATTTTGGGGCCATTTTGCCTCCAAAATATCTCTTCTAAACAATTCCAATAAGTGTTAGCACCAGTTTGTAAATATTAACATGTGACTGCAAAATGCCCAAAAAAAGGCATTATGATGGTATAAGATACAATAAAAGTTATCTAAATGGCCTTAAAACCAAAGTGTTCAACATGGTATGGAATCCCTGCATTGGTTTCTTAGTGGAACAGTATGTCTCGTGCCTATATAATTTCTCACTGGTCAAAATAGCAGGGGAAATCTTAAACGATGTCAGATTATCTCATCAGACATAATGTGTTGACATCACCCAACCTACCATCCACAATATAAGACCAAAACCTTTGTAGCTTAATATTACCCAACCCAAAGCCCAAAACCCAAACTGATTCTCTTGCCTCACATAAAACCCCAATCCCTAACACCCCCCCTCCCCCAAAAAAGAAAAAGTAAACAACAAAAGCCCAAAATGGCAGGAAAACAAATCCAAGAATTGTTAATTTCTCTTATCCATAGTTCCACACAGCCACACCATCATGAGATTAAACAATATCTGTATATATTCTTCTCATGATATCAGTGTTCTATATTACCACAACGAGACACTGTAAATAGATTTACACACTGCAGAGAAACATGTCGATAATTTGCTTAGTAGAATTCAGAACTTACGCAGCACAGTAAGCCAGAGTTGAAACTGCTAGGAGAAGACTGCAGATAACAACAAAAGCAGGATCATCACGAGCCCATTGATTCTTAGTTTCTGGAAAAGCAAGAAACCCATAAAAATGAGTTGTATCTAGAAGGATGCATATATTTCAAAGGTTATAGCATACTCCTGGGAGTACACACTTCCAGAGGCAACAAAGCTGCACATAATTAATATACCAATACATGAAAAATACACATGGAAAAAAATGCATACATAGCATGTGGAAGCATGTGCTTGGGAAGTACAATAATTTGCACATATATTCAGGCACATTCATCCATATGCCATTACATAAGTATGACAATCAATGAAGCATCTACTCAAAGAATGCAAGACAAGAGGATATAGTGGTTCACAACGTGAAGGTGTCTATTTTATGTCTTCTCCAAATGAGTAACTGTTGCATCATATATCTAGATTTCAATAAAGAATTCTAAGACATGACACATGATCTCCGAAAAATATTACAAACTCAATATACACCAGTAAGGTTAATATGTTTTTAAAAAAATGACCATCTTATGATGGTTTGATTATATGTATAATATGAAGCAGAAAGAATTCAACACGATGCATCCCCAGATGCCAAGAAGTTCCAACACTTCTCTTTAAGTCACCAGTTATAGTATGATCAGAACAGATTTTGGCATTGGAATAATAGACAATCCACAAGTAAAAGCATGCATAAATAAATCTACATACAAAGAAAGAATCACATTGTACTACTGCAATAGAAAGGTCTATCCTGAATGCTACTACATTACAGTCACACCAACTCAGAAACATAAAAACAGAGAATAGGCTTACGTTTATGGTACTTTGTGTGTTGATATCTGCATTTTGTCCCACATCACATGCCAAACACAAATAAATAATACAGGTTTAGAATGAGTTTTAACTGCCAGAAGACGTGAATAGCAGAAAGCACATCCCACTCACTCCAAGTGGCATGCTGACTGAACCGATTTTAACAAGAAGAATGAAAATCTGAAACGGAACTCTCTCTGTTCTAAGCATGAGGCATGTGAAATTCTATTTAAAGAGGAATGGAATGGGGAGGATGAATAAACACATTTCATTCTGCCCTAAGCCACGTTCGAAAATGGAATGGGGAGGAACCATTATTTTTAGAATCAACAAGGATGCCAAAAATCCCACAAACTTCCATGAAGTTTCTAGTTGCAAGAATACCATATGATGAGAAGGCCACAACTAACGTATCTTCCCAATCAGATGTTCACTAGGAAATAGAACCAAAGTTATTCAAACTGTAATAATCACCAATTGAGAAAGAAATTCTCCTAAACCCTTCATCACCTCCATCAACTTTATAAACCAGCACAGGGCTGCCTTTGAGATAATTAGACACAATGTGAAGAGACAAACTATCCAACCTACCAAAATAGCAGAAATTAGACCCAAAATAAAAAGTACTTACACTACTTTTGGAGCTGTGCACAAGTGAAGCATTTGCCAAAAGGTATATTCAATATCCATTTGTTGCCACTACAATCATTCAACACCAAAGAACATGAGTTATCTTTTCCCTTTTTTTTTCTTCTGGTGGGCGGGTGGTCTGAATAACGAAAAGGGTCTAAATAAAGAACCAAAAAAGAGGACGCAAAGGCCGACAAAGATATCACAACCTACTGATTACAGTGTAAATAAAAGGCATTCACATAAGGTGCAATATCATATACAAGACACACTCCAAAACAACCCAAACCAACTGTCAAGAAGGAAAACAATCACCAACTTTCACATAACAGTCACAAAATTTTACAGAAAGGAAGAGAAATTACTACTAAAATTCCTTTTCCACTCAATAAAGCCATTTCAATACAGGAAATTCAGAGTTACCAGCAGGGAACAAGCCTGATGGCAGCTGATACAATGCTGAAGGAAAGAGGCAAGGGCTTTTTTCTAAAAAAGGGGGGGAGAGGAAAGGGTTGTGGAAGAGGTAAATTTGCTCTGCCAATGATTTTCCGAGAACTAAGGTTAACTCTGAAGCTTCATTGGAGCCCCTACTCCTCGTTCTCTAAGCCAAAAACATACCTCTGAATGCCATATTTTGAACTTAACACGCTCATCACTCCTCCCAAACAATGAAGGCAAGATTTCAAGCTACAGCATTCGACAGATAGTACCATCTACAAATGTAATCAACAATTTGCCAACATCTAGCATTTGTATTGCTAGGTAGGCCTTCATCAATCATATTGACGTGGCAAATTTCTCCAACTACATTCAATTTGCCAGATCCATAACATGACTGCGGCTAATCATCCAAAAATTCAAGCTAACACCAGAACCATCAAATATAAGCAGATTTAACACAAATAGCAGAGAAAATCAGCAAGCCAAAACCTAGGGTTGACCAATTTAAGCTCAATTGTAATAATATTTCATCAGATTCTCGAAATACACTCGATCAAATAGAAATTCGCACAGCAAAGAACCATTGCTAATGCTAATTTAGTCATAGAAACGTGGAAATTGAGGCGATTTATTAATTACGAAAAGGATGAACTAGGGAATCGATTACCTTGATAATTCGACGGAGGTAGTAAGGAAAGACGGGATTGGGTTGGCGAGATGTGGAGGGCGACCGCCCTTTCGACGTCGTTGGCAACATCTTCGATCTCGGATCTCTCTCTCTCTCCCCCCGTAGCTTCGAAGTTCGAATTCTCTCCCTCTCTCTCTCTCTCTCTCTCTCTGGTTTGTTCGGAGGAGATCAGGAGTGGTTGCAACGCAGGAAATGAGATCGAAGAAGATGAAGATCTGGGCTTCCTTGGCGTCTCCCTTCCTATCTACTCCATTGCTGCTTTCGCCATTTTTGCTTCAGTTCTAGTGAAATTCAATATCATGAATTTCTTTTTTTCTTTTTTCTTTTTCAATGTAACGATGAATAGTCCTATTTACTCTGCTGTCAAGAATTTGTCTAATTTTCTAGGAGTTATTATTGAATGTATTCCACCTCCCCTCACTCCAAAACGAAAAAGAAAATGGTGGCAGAACTTCGTTGACCCCAAAAATAATGAAAGGCTCCAAGTTTTGAAAATTACCAACGTGTTTTATGTTTTAAATCATGAAATTTTAGTGTATAGAAAATTAACGAAAATATCTTCAAATTATTGGTAGTTACATAAGATTATGAAATGATAATACAGTTTGAGTTGTCCAATAAGATCAAATAAAGTGTTAAGATCACTCTGTATTTATGCTTCAATGTGTATAAAATTTAAGGTATTGATAAAAAATAATAGTTAGATATCAGATTGATAATAGTTGAATACTAACTTATATTATGAATTTGTGTAAAACAATCCGCTTTGAGTATGCCACATTTACCATCTTATAGTTCTTTCACAAAAAATAAATTACTAGTTAACGATTTTTTAAATGAAAAATTCTATTAGCTAGTTCATAGCATATGAGAAATAAAGCTAACGCATATTATATGTTAAATCAATTTAAGCTTGATCAAAAGATCTTTTGATAATTCCCACCAACATTGCTGCAATTGTGAATGAATTAGTTTATGTCACAATTCCCTCTTCAAACCAGGTTTAGCAAGCAAGCATTACCCAAGTAGGGCATTCTTAGTTCACCAACTCTTTTTGGCCCTGTTCGGCAAAATTAGAGGTTCACGTAGCGAATAGCGATTCAGGTAGCGGACAGCTATTTAGGCAGCGGATAGCGTTTCTAATTTAGCCGGTAGCGGATAGCTATTTAGATGAGCAGTTGAAATAAATATGTTCGGTAAATTTAACTGTTGGGTTAGCTGATTAATATAAATTGACATAAAAAGATATAGATATTTTCCAAATATAAAATTTCGTAAGGATATTTTTTCGCAAAAAAATATGAAACATTATTTTTAAATGTCAAACGTTAATATTATTAGCTTTTCTGAAACGTTGCTTAAAACGCTAAATGCTATTTGAAACGCTAATCAAAACACTATGTTACCGAATACTAAAAATCACTTGATGAGTGTATTGACTTAGTAAAAACGCTAAACGCTACTCAAAACGCTGTTGCCGAACACGCCTTTTGTAATTGGTTAAACCACGGCTAGCTATTAGCCCATTGGCCCGAATGGTAATGAATCAAAAGCCCACATCCCCTTTCTCACGTGAACGTGCACGTGAGTAGTCAACCAACATAAAGACCAGAATACCCTCCCTAAAATTTCAACACTACGGTGGCCGTCCCATGAATTGTACAACTACTACATGACCCGTACATCCTTCCGTACCATCATGTGCACTCCCCGCAACCACCCCCCACTCTGTATCTGCAATTTAATTGGTCAAGAAATTTTTCTGTTTTTTGTTCTCATTCAGTTTACATACAAGCTGGGTTCACGAGAATTGAATCCGAATCTTTATAATATAATTTTTGAGTTTTTAAATATCTAATGGAAAACCCTAACACCAAAAAAAAATCTACCAAAATTTTGTTCTTCTACAACCTCCTTGAAATCTCATCTTTCTTTTTCTCTAATTTCTCACACTACGTTCTTCGTTCTTGCTGAATCTCTCCTCCCTGTACATGCCCGAAAGGTTACATTTTGTGATTGAGAAAACTACTAGAGGGGGGGAAAAAAAACGATTAATTTCAGGACCAATTTTCTCCATCTTCCCCGATTAATTGTAATTTTTTGAATGAATGCCTTCATTAATCTAATCCGTGGATTTGGCTATAGCAAAGCGGTTGAATGCGGCGTTTCGAGCACTGTTGCGATCAAGAAACGTTCCGTTTCGTTCAGCTTCCACCATGTAATTTCTCACCTCCTCTCGTATCATCTCCTGCATCAAAGCCATGAACTCAGGCCCAAACGACATCGTTTTGATCATCGGAGCTCTGGACTCGGCGTACGGTTGACTCGCCGATAACTGAGTCGACTCAGCTAGATTCTGAATCTGATTACAGCTCTCAAACGACGATGCAGTCCCAATACCAGGCAAGGACAGAGTCAAAGCAGTCAACGGATCACTCTCTTTCTCCTTCTCCTGCTCCAGCGCCGGCGCTCCGGAGTCGCTGATGTCAGACTCCGATGGACTCGCCGGCGAAGGCGAGAACTCCGCTCTCTTTTCTGGCCGACGATCCGCCGACGAGAAAGCCTCGCCGGAAATCGCCGAGAACTTCCGTTTGAGAGTGGAGTTCCAGTGGTTCTTGATGGCGTTATCGGTGCGACCATTGAGAAGCCTAGCGATCGTCGCCCATTTGTTGCCGAACTTAGCGTGGGCCTTGATGATGATCTCGTCTTCCTCCGGCAAGAACGGCCGGTGCTCCACCTCCGGCGAGAGCTGGTTACACCACCGGAGCCGGCAAGACTTGCCGGACCTCCCCGGAATCGACTTGCTGATCAGCGACCAGTTTCGAGCACCGTGCCGTTGGACAAGCTTCTGCAAAAGCTCGTCTTCGTCCGGGCTCCATGGCCCCTTGATCCGATCCGCCGACATTGATGCTAGCTTCGAGGTCTGGTTCTCCATAACCCTAACCCTAGGAGAGAGAAAGAGAAGGATAGAGTGAGAGAGAAAGAGCGGTAGGTCGTTAGAGAGAGAACCGTGTCCCAGGAGCCAGAGATCGGTTAGGCTCTGGAGAGAGACAAGAGGGAGAGGCGATGGTATATAAAGGAGAGAGAGGACTGGGGCTGTAATTCTGTAAATAACGGGTGGAGGCAAAATAGGAGAAAGGGAGGCAACGGGTGATACCCGGTAAAACGGTTCAAGGAAGACAGCTGGGATTGAGGCCACGCGGAGCCACGTAACTGCTCGGATTTACTCAATCTTTATTATTACTTTTCAAAAATTACAGTTAATTATGTAGGTATCAATTTTATTTTTTTTTTTAAAATTTTCTTTTTGATATTTGATCTCATTCACTGAATTTTGAAAATTAATTTCCTAGGTCAAAAAAATATATATTTCTGATATATATATATATATATATATATATATATATATATATAAAGTGACTGTTTAAAAATTCTCAAAACCTTTTTACAAAGGTGATTCTCGGAACTTAAAAAAAAATGTTTGCTTGTCATATTTGTTGGAATTACAATTGAACTGCTAATTTAGTATCGAATAATTTATAAAAGGTAGAGTTCTCTCCGAGTAATAAACTTTAAATTTGAGATTTATTTGAAATAACTTATTTGCTTCAATGTATTATTAGTTTCAAAAACATTCAAAATTGTTAAAATTTTAAAAATTATTATCAAATATCAGATTTTTTTAATTTTGCATTCAACAACCTTTATGCTAGTTTTTTGATCAACTTTAGGTTAGTTTTTCTTATGTTAGTTATAAACAAAGGGGAAAAAAAAGTTGAAACTGAAAAATAATAAATTTGTGAAGATAGTTACCGATTTTCTCTCTCCACAGTTATGGCAGTTAGAGAGGGAGAAAATGAGGGGGGGGGGGTGTTGGTTTTTCGATTTTAAAAAGGCGTAGATAAGCATTGACTGTGGGACAGGCTGGAAGGCACTAAAAGAGGGTGGGAGAGAGGGAGGGAGGAAGTGAAGTGTCATTTGAAACGGGGAATACGGATGGAGTGACGTGGACAAGACGACAAACTAGGAGTTTAATAATAATTATTATATAATAAGTTGCGCTGCGTGGGAAGAGCAAAGCAACGGAAAGGCGGGATTTGCTGAGCTGTCAGTCCAGCCTGTATACCTGCTAAAATGAGTACACTGTCTAACGGCCCACTGCTCCCACGGAAGCCAGTCCGTCACCTCCCCTAGTAATTTTATGGTTCACATTCATATATTTAATTATGTGCACATTTATATAAAAGAATATATATTGTATTTTAAAAATTCTTAGACACAAATATATATATTCTAATATATTACACACCATCTTGTGTAGATATATACATAATTAGATATATAAATATATACCATAAAATTTTTACCTCCCACCTTATTTCTCTCTCCTCATTTTGTGAAACTTTTGCTATTTTTCATAATATTTCCCTTAAAACTTCGGTGGATATTGAATGAATTGATTGAGGCTCAACTAATGTAAAATTTGATGTTCATATTTGAATGCTTTTCTATGCTTTAGTTTTTTTAATTAGATCACATGGTTTAATATTATGCATCGTCTAGCTATTTTGAATATCCGGTTCTTTATAAGTAACCTATAACAGATGAGTATGACAAATATTTAATGTTGATGACTTTTGATTAGGGCTGAAATTATAATTTGAAGACATAGTTAAGTGTTGATCAGTACTAATAAGTGTTTATAAATACTAATTGACTTTGAAAAGTGCTAAATGCTGATGGTATAATATTTATGATAATTCAAAAAGAATACGCTTTAAAGTTTGTTTCAACTAATATAAACAAATTAGACATGCAAATGTCAATATAGACAGAGTTTAACTTAGATTTTGAATACAATTTTTAGAGATCTTACCACAAAATTGATCCTAAATGAGCAACTCGATTCCCCATTCTCTTAACATGAGTAAAAGAATAATAATCAAAACGCTTAATGAAGTCCATGATGGCAATGAAGATGAAACCCAAAAAGAGTTTCGATTAGCGCTAACTTTCAACTTAGAGATGATGCTAGAGTTGTCCCCCTCTAGTAGAACCCTTTTATAGTCATACTTCCATGCAATATGTAGGGCGAAGAGACATGAGTTTGCTTCCTCTACCTCTGGTGTCAAGAAGCGGGGGCTTTCGTTTAAGTGCCATGAAGAGAATGTTGCCATTAGCATCCCTTCCAATTGTTCTCCACCCCTTTCGCTAATCTTCTAGTTTTGCTCCATCAAAGTTGATTTTCACAAGGCCCTGCAGTAGGGGGCATCCAAATAGACGGAGACAGGTTATCCCAAGGCATACGAAAATGATCAATCGCTTCCTTGTATGCGTAGACGAAGTTCAAGGCTTTCTTAAGTGCCATTTAACGATGGAATGTAAAATTGGAGTAGATTAACTCATTCCGTGAATTCGAAATGGTCCAAAGGATTGCCACAACAGTCTATGAGTGTTGCGGGTGAGTTCTTTTGAAAAAGTCAAAAACCTCAATGACTAAATTGAAGCGCCACGACTGTATCAAATCGAAAAAAGGAGAGGACATCCATATTTGCTTTGCCTGCATGCGTTCAATCAAATCATGGCAAGCAGATTTAGTTAGCTTCTCACAAAAGTCACATTTTGCATCAATGCTAGGGACTCTCTTAGCAAGGGCCTCCTTTATTGGATGGACAATGGAACAAGCACGCCATATGTAATAGCTCGAACCCAATACACATTCTAATGACCTTAATTTTTTCATCGAGTTGGGCGCCGCATTTCCATTTAACATTTTTAAATATAGCTGTATATGCATATGTGTGCAGTGCAGGTTGAAACGACGATGTGGCCTCAAACAAGGCAATATTAAATCCCTTAATAATCCCTCAAAAACATTTATTTAGCTAATCACCGGCCCGAAACGTAATAGCAAGAAAAAGAGTAACGTCTGTGTAAAAATATAGTTATAATAATAATAATAATAATAATAATAATAATAATAATAATAATAATAATAACAACAACAATAATAATAATAACAATTCACGCACACAAAAGAAAGGGGGAAAAAAAAAGGGAGAGAGACTAAACCGACATAACAACAGCCAAAATCAACACAAATTAAATTATAACCCAAACCCACCAAAAACCCAAACCCCTTGTTTTCTCTCTCTGCCTACCCCGACACCCCCCTGTTTCCCTTCCTCTATCAGCCGCAGCTTTCACCGGCAACGCACGGCCATTCTCGGGCCACCAGCGGCCCCAACCAAGTCTGCCGTCGACACCCGCACCCCTCAGCACACCCCCTTCGCCTAAAGTCATGCCGACCAAGCACCTGAACCTCCCCTGCCCTGCCTCGATCGCCACTTTTTTCCCCCGTGGACTCTTGCCGGTCGCCGTCGAGCCCAGATATCGCCGGCCAGACTCTGATCGTCGACACGCCAGCCAGCACCCTCCCCATCTCCTTCCTCCTTGTTCAGCCCTAATCTGAATTGAAGGTGAAACCCTAAACCTTGCCTGACTAGTTTAATTTGGATATTTGGAATTGGATTTGGTTGTTGAAGGCTGTAATTAGTATTTTCATTAAGTTGTTTGCAAATTTCTGGGCTTGTTTTGGATGTTGAAATGGAACTGGCAGCTTGAGGAATTTGGTTGTTGTACGAACAAAGGGGGGTGGCTTCGTTGGATTTTAATCTATTGTAATTGGCATTGCGATTCAGTTTATTTGCAAAGTTCTGGAATTGTTGTGGACATTGTGTTGGATTGTGATTTGGGGAAGAAGTTGACAGAGAGTAGAGAGTCGGGAGTTTGAGATCGTGTTAATTTTCAATTTGCTCGTGCTTACGACAATTTATCGAAACTGTTAATCCTAGGGAATGATTGACTGAAACACCTAAGTTTCATGTTACGTGGTTATATTGTAAAATTATGGATTGATTTGGATGATTATTAGATTATTGGTGTAGCTTGAATGAATGTTGTGAGTTGGATGCATTGTAATAGTAAACGATTAACGAAACGATTAATGGAAGTGTATTATGCGTGACATGAGTTATGTAACATCGCTGTTATTGTCACTAATGACATCATTGATTATTCTTCTTGCTAGCGTTATGTAACACTCATTATCGTTGTTCCTATTATTATCATCCTTAGTATTGTTGGGGAGCGAATTGACAAGGTTGAAATTGAGTTGGTTACGTTATAAGTTGTGGTTTGATGTAAAATGGTACTTGGCATTGATTGAAATGGTATGGGTGGTGGGGAGCAGTACAAGTTAGCTCGCTCTTCCAAATGAACCATTAGTTGCTAATAAACGATAGCCTACTGTTCACGTAATGAAATTGTATAAACTGATTGTGAGGTGCCTCATCAGTGTGATTAATAAAATCAAATGAACTATATATATATATATATATATATATATATTATATATATATATATATATATATATATATATATATATATATATATATATATATATATATATATATATATATTAGCAACATCCCCTACATGTATTTCATGCATAGATATATATATATAAACAAGTTTCTTGATATTAATCATGTAATGAGATAATTCGGTAGGAATGAACTGGTAATAATAACTGAACTAACAATAATGATCACATTAAGGTGAGAAGATTTAATAAAGTTCATAATCTCACACTAATTGGAAAAATAGCATATTGAAGCAGAGGTGAGGCCACATCGGTCGCTTCAGACTGCCACAAATAATTTTCACTTACACTGGAGAGAGGCTTTCAAAGACCAGGTACGTATACTGCCTGTGCTCTTTGAAAACTCACATATTTCTCAGTAATGAAAATTAATACAAGATTCATTCAATGAACCAAGTTTCACAGTGTTTTGTTATATAAACAAGTGACCCCACCCAATGACCAAGCATTAGGGCTTATGCCCATCAATATACCCGCGCGAGGTGTCAACTCAGGCTTCTCGATCGGCCTGGAGGGTGAGCACCTAAAGTATGATCGTTTCAAGATGTACATCGATCAAGGGGTTCACTTTTAGATAATAATGAGCAAGCCATTTTATTTACGCATTCTCTCTCCCCTGTTTGCAAAGTCAAATATTTTGAAATGTGGGCGCCCAACTCTTTATGTATTATATTGATTTCACTGCATGGGAATGTACATACTGAGCTTCGACTCATTATTCAAATGTTTTATGTTTTTCTTTTGTTTTAGGGAAAGGATCAGTGAATAGCCCATTCTCTGGAAGACCCGAGGGTAGCGCAAAGTGAAAGAGATGCCGAAGTGCTTTTGCAAGGGAATCGCTAGACACGGGATCACAGTGATCCTTAAGCTTGGCATCCCAAGGATCAGTTAACTGTATATCATTTTGGACCTTATGATATTAATACGCAGTACTGTACCAACAAACGTATCAAGCATTTTGGATTCTATAAGTGATTGCATGCGGGTTTCTTTTCAATAGCTGAGTATCCAGATAAGGTACAGTAAGTACATGGTTATAGGTAGACCCAAAAGTCTTGTTCCATTACGGAACGGCGGTAACGCTCCCAATTCAAGAAAGACATCCGCTGTTGATAAATAGTAGTTTAGTAATGACGTTAGTCTAATCAATCATTTAGGATTGGGGCGCTACACCATAGGAACATTCGCATTCAAGGTGGAACTGTAAGGTGCCAGACATCCTTCGAAAGATTTCTTTGCACCGAAGAGTTGCTGCTTGGGAGCGAGATACTTTGGTCTTTAAGGACAAAATGATATGCAGGTCTAGCCGTGAGTTCCCCGGAAGCGGCGTAGTGTTAAGTCAGCTTGTCATTCGGCTAATGAGGGCAAAGAGGAATACTCAGGATCGACTCCACATCCCCGAGTAAAAACAGGCCGTTCAGCATATCAACATTCCAATGCTCCTTGCCCCAATCAATCAAGTTGCCCACTCAGAGTAAACTCGTTTTTGGGTCTTTTGGTTGATCAACTTAAGGAGTCAGGCCGAGTAGCCATTTTTAGTCACGAACATTCAAAGACCATCCGATCCCAACTAACCATCTTGAACCTGTACTCACAACCCGCATGGCTTGAGGAAGACTCCTCCATATATAGATAGGCTTTGACCCCACTCGGCATCCAGTATACCGCAATGGGAGAAGTATTTAGCTTTGATAATATGAAAAGATAAGGACTGGGTGTCGCGTGCGTCAATCTCCAAATTTGCTTTGCAAGTTGTTGGGAATATCACACATGAGTAAAGAAGTCCCACGTCGGGAGTTTGAAAAGAAGGGTCAGGATATATAAGTCAAGTGGGCTACTTCTCCTATTACCAATTGGTTTTAGGATGGAACATCACTTGGACTTGTTGCCATGGATCTTGGTTGAAGTGGGCTCCTTCCTTGGATCTCCCCAACACAAGCAACACTAAGTTGAAAGCTTCGAGTTGTCGAAATCCAAGTCCACCTTCTAGCTTGCTTTTACATAGTTTGTTTTCGGCCACCCAGTGGACTTTCCGCCTCGACTCATCATGGCCCCACCAGTAGTTGATAGTGGATGATTGTACGATCTCGGTAAAGTCATTAGGGAACTTAAATACACTCATTACGTAGGTAGGAATGGCTTGGGCAGCATCCTTTACGAGAACTTTCCTGTCCACCCCTGAGAGATTTTTACCTAGCCATCCACTGATTTTCTTACAAATGCGCTATTTGATGGGCAAAAAAGCTTTCTTATTAGATTTACCAAACACCGTACAACGAAATTGATCTTACAACGAGAATATGGTGCGCAAGGGAAAAACACAACAATTGAGTTAATCGACAATCCAAGATAGTGCAGCAGTTGGTCATACTTTAGGCATTCTGATTGGTTGAAAAGACATGGACAAAGAAGGGGATTCCAAGAGGGACTTTCCTTGATCCTTCGCTTTCAATGGCTTACTTAGACAACTCAACTTGAAAAAGGAATAAGATGACAATTTCAAAATGAAATTATTATTTGGCTCAAAAAAAAAAAAGTTAAAAACGGTTAGACAGCTTTTTCTGAAAGAAGATAAGCATCAATGTATTGGTACTTTGTCTTTGCCTACCAGCTGCATTGGAAAAAAGCAACGTATTATTGTGGCTAGGATGGCCTTTTTTTTTTTTTTTAATGCAAAAAGTGCCAGAAGAGCCATCTCAGCAGAAGGCTCGCTCACCTTGGAGTCATGTCGAGCGATTAGCGCCACGGTCGAGCGGCTCACGAGATTGGCCCCGAGCTGGCACACCTTTTTTTCGCTCTTTTTAAAAATTTTTTTAAAATGTTTATTGATTTTTCCTTTTTTTTGTTTTTTAAAAAAGAAGTTGTGTGTTGTATAATGGGTTTATGAGCATTAATTCATTTGGCGAATCAAAGTTGTGAACCTTGCATTGTACAAAGGGGGAATTGTGAGCTGAAAAATTGGCTCACAAGTTGATGCGGCAGAAGTTGGCTCTCATTGGCATGTCAAAAAAAGAACTCGCCATTGGAAATGGTCTAAAATATTTCTGGTTGTAACGCTCGGCCCCCTCATGGGCTGAGAAAGTTACCAGGAACTGCTTCAAGGATCATCGACTAGTCCCACAAATCTCCACAAGTCTTTCCGACGTGCTTCGTCGTTGCTCACACGCTGCTTGATAAATTTCTCAGGAAGTTACCCATCCTAAGGTGCACCTCTCTTTTTGAGAAGTCCACTCTTAAGAACGCCACAAGTAAGCGTGCTTGTTGGGAAGCACTCTTGGGATGAGTGACCTACTCAGAAGTTTCTCAGGCAGCGTGCGAGCGAGGATGAAGCACACCGAAAAAACTTTTGGTGATTTGTGGACTTAGTCGACGATCCTTTGAGCCGTTATTGACAAGACCCGCGACCGAGAGGGGTCGGGGCATTACAGATGGTATCAGAGCCGACCCGCGACCGTGAGCTGCGCCAGTGGATGGAGAGCCCATGGGCACTCACCTAGCGGGGGAAAGATACTTGGTGTGGACCGCCGGTCAAGATGACTCATAAGTCGGTCGGTTAGTAAGGCACAACAAGGACGTTGTGCGCTTCAAGTGGGGGTGATTGTAACACCTCGAGTGTTGCGTAAAAGGATCAAAGTGACTACTTATTTCACCAAAGATGCACCTTTTTTTTCCGGGAAGCCCACTCTTAAGAACTCCACAGTTAAGCGTGCTTGCTATGAAGTAATCGTAGGATAGGTGACCTCCTAGGAAGCCTCCTAGGTAGCGTGTGAACGAGGATGAAGCATGTCGGAAAGACTTGTGGTGATTTATGGGGCCAGTCGACGATCATTTGAGTTGTTCTTGATAACTGCTTGCGACCCGGAGAGGGGTCGGGGCATTACACTATTACCCAAAAAAAAAAAAAGAATCCGATTTAAACAACAAGATTGAATTCAGAGTAGCTAGTGGCAGATTTCTTAAATGATAACCACAGACCAAAAGATGTGAGCAATTAATTTTAATGATTTTGACTAGCTTTAATTATTTTGTTAGGGGTTTGGGGTTGCTGGGCATTCAAATGAACCTGATTAAAGGTGGATTAAAAAGTTCATGTGCAGAATTGGTAGTAGGGTTGGGATCATAATTAATGACCTCCCAATTCAATTATTTTTTGGGCCCATTTTGTCAACGGGTTTGTTAGAATCTACTAGTCTATTTTTTCCATCAAAAAATTTTAAAGATTAAATTTGAAAATCTCGATATTAGGTTGATGATTAATTTAGGAATATATTAAAACTTGTGTGTTTGTGGGTGTTCAGATATTTATCATCATCCTTGTTTAAATGATATTTATGTAGGAACATATTTGACTGCATGTGTGTGCCGTGAGATATTCAAATATTAGAAACGTACGTCTCATGTGAATGATGTCAATAAATGAAGGCATGGAAGAGGGGGATAGATTATAATAGGAGCAAATTTTGCAGGTCCATATTAAAATTTGAATCTATCTTCCTAAGTATGGAAGATGGGTTTTCTTTCTCATTTGATCATTCACTCATTCGTCTAATACCTATGTGTCAAATTATAAAATCGTATTTATTTTTGAAACTTTTAACCATTAATCTGAACTTCTTTACTAAAATTGATTTCATCTTCTTCTTCTTTTAAGCACCAAGCATATATATAGAGTTTCATATTCCTTGTACTCCATTATGACCGTTCCTTCTCTATTATACTTTCACCTATTAAGATGTCCCTATGCAAAGATAATACTCAGTAACTAATATAGATTAGTTCAAGTGATTTTACAGTTGTTTCCTTTAAGCATGGTATCGGGTTCGAGTCTTATGAATGAAGAAAATCTATCATGGGAGAGTTCTACCCCTTATTGGACCAATAATAGCTTGATTCCACTGAAATAGAAGATTTAAGATAAAAAGATAATACCAAGTAGCTAGGTCTACTTTACTAATACCTAACCCCCCGGCCTTCAAAAGATGTCAAATAAATAACAGTTAATGTTTTAATTTCGTTAGATATAGCCCATCCAAATGGGACCAACACTAATGAATGTCGTCACTGCTATCGTCATTTAGTCAAGTCAGTTATGGTACACCATCCTTATCGGATTGATGACTATTATATTTGGATAAAACCGACAAAAACATGATGTCCATAGATAGAAGTAATCTCATAAAAATCATATCATAGTCATATAAGAAAAATGCAAACTTAGATCGATCCCAAGCTTCCAAGTTCCATCTCACATCAATATCAAAGGTAGGTGTAAACTTTTGGAAGAAGGGGTTTGTATTCATGGATCCACAGTCGTCAAAGATAATAATTTGATCATGCATGCCAACCAATTGATAGATACCTCTCAAACTGCTTTGTCAAACCCCTTATCTTGCGCATTCACAATGGAAAGAGTCGCATTTTCAACTTTGCTTGTAGCTGTTCTTGTCTCTGGCAGTTGAGATATCACCCCCATCACGTGACTTAAACACACACTATCTCATTCTCACGTCTTCCCATTTACTCTAAGGCCATGCCTCGTGTGTCAGGGTGTGGGGCCGCGTGGACACGTGAAGGCGCCAGCCCGTGACACGCGGGTAGGGGCACGCATGGCACCTCGGTCAGCTGTGCCTCCCCGTGAGCGGTTCTTTGCTTTTTTTATTATTTTTTTGTTTTTTCTTTTTTTTTGAGGTAATAAATGATTTTTATATGATTAAAAAAATAAGTTGTGTGTTATGAAGTAGGTCTATGGTAAATTTTTTATTGGGTTATTCAAATTGGAGTTCCATGGGTTGGAGAAGTGATGGAATGCAAGTTCTAAAAATCTGAAACTTTTGCTAACGTGGCAGGTCATGAAACTCTGGCTGAGAATGCCCTAAGAATGTAACGTATTAAATGTTTAAATCTATTAGGCCCTTTTTAAGAGGTGCTATCGGATTATAGTATTCAGAGAAGGAAATAAGATAGAATTGGTCTTCGTGTATAATTAATTTATGATTTGATTATCTTCTTTGATCTATATGTAAGGCATTAAATTTACATTTGGGTAATAGATCGGTTCGAATCGAACTATATAATAAACGGGTCAGTTTCGTGTCAGTCTTGAAGATAGTTTAGATTTGCTTAAAATTGAAAAATAACATGTTTTTATGCTAAACGGTCAAATCGTGTCGACTTCGGATTAAAGTCGGTTCAATTCATGTCAAAATCATATTTCTTTTAATAACTTCGGATTAGGTTTAGGTCGGTTATCGTGTCGGGTCAGGGTTTCCCAACTCTCATTATATTCAATCGCATTACTGAAGTGAACGTGGGCGAAGCATCAAATGAGCTACCAGCGGTAAGTAGTCATGACCTCCTCTTCTTTTCGCATTCAAGTTATCTTTGGTAATATGATGTTATAAATTGGATGAAATTGAGCTGATTTTGAATACTATGACCCCCAAAGGATTTGTTATAGTTCAAAACTCCTTTTAATATAGAATCTGGCCGCACTATGTAAATTTGTCGTGCCAGTTGACTTAGAGCACTCCCACACACAAGCATGCGTTTCAGTGGGTGGGGCTCAAGTTCTACATAAAGTGAAACTTTAAAGTTCCAGCCCAATGACATGCGGGGGGACACCCGGGGCAACACGCCAGGGCGTTCCTCCCCTTATTCCATCTTTTTTTGTGCTTTTTGATTTTTTATTTATTTTCCTTTTCTAATAAAAAATATTATTTAGATAGTTAAAAAAATTGTGTTATAAGGTGGGTCCATACAAAATATTTTATTATATAATTTAACTTGTAGTTCTATTGGTTTGAAAAGTGATTGAATATAAGTTTCAAAAATGTGAAACTTTTGATGATGTGGCAGGCCTGAGTTTCAGATTAGAAATGTTCTTATCTCTTACATAGTTTATGTTTCAATGAACTACTACCTATGAGTGACGCTACAATATTGATAAATTCCTCCCGACCATTTGATTAACAGTGACATCATCAATCCATATCGCGACCATTTCAACGAGTTTAAAATAGATAAATTAACAGCGAAAATTTAATTCTTTATTCGGGCAAAAACCATAAGCACTTACTCCTTACTCCAAGCTTTTTCGTCTTCAAATTCCAGGGGGGGGGGAAAAAAAAAACCTTTGCACAGGAGTTTAAGAGGATAGAATACGTGATTGCTTAGGAACTCGGAATAAAAAGATTAGGTGCTTTAACCTCTTTTAAGTATTCCCAGCCAGAGTTTCACTTTGTAGAACTCTGATATGTCATGTCAGTGAAAAATTTCACAATTCTAGAACTTGCATTCTTTTATTTTCTCAACCAATGGAACTCATTTCAGGACAAATAAATTAAATATTTTTTATGGACCCACCTTATAACATACAACTTTTTTAAAATTACTTAAATAATATTTTTTATTTAAAAAAAGAAAAACAAATTTAAAAATCAGAAAAGGATCAAAAAATTGAAATAGGAGGGGGAACGATATGGCATTCCCCGCGTTTCCCACGTGAATAACTGCGGCTGGAATTGTGAAATTCTAGATTGAATGATATGTGAACCCAACCCCTTGTCTCGCGTGTCATATGCTGCTACTGCTGTTAAAAGGGTAATCTCGAAATTCACCACGAATCAAAAATCAACTTGATTGTCATGGATCAAAATTCAAACGTGCAGTTTTCAATGAGGCTAGGTCAGGGTAATGGACTGTATTGCATATTTGCATGAGTGCGATGATCTGTATGAGTGCCATGTTTATTTATTGTTGAATTATGTTATATAGTTTCAGGCCACTTTTTCAACAAATTTGTGGATTTCATATTATATTTCAATTTGAAATTTGTAGGTTCCGACAAAATTATTTCACGAATACGTACTATTCTGCCTTACCTTTCTCAAGGCATACACATTTAAGTTTAAGCCCAAAATAATGCGACTTTATCATTTCTATGATTAGGGCTGTTCTTTCATATTGACAAAAAAGGGTGAAGTCAGAAGCCCTTCGTTGAGCGTCTATTAAATTTTACATGACAAACGGACCACTACCCGTTCAGAAGGATATAAATAGGTAAATCTCACTCTCGATCGATTAGAAAATTTACGGGCGGAGTCAACATTTAGAGCAAGGGAGGGAGAGATTATTAATACACATAACATAAAGTTAATAGTTCTAAAAATGAAGTGCGTATCTAATACATTCAAGAAAGTTGTCCTCGACGAGATCTTATATTTTGAAAGTAAAGTATAATAGCGCTGTTCGACAGAATTTTTAAAAGATTCAAAAAAAAATTGCATAGAAAGTAGCACAAGAAGTCAAACCCACAGCCTTCCACACGAAACAATAGGCGACCAATCAATCTACTATGCACTCCTTTATGAAGTATCTAAGAACTAACTAATATATATATATATATATATATATATATATATATATATATATATATATATTATTTCTATCAGAATATTTCATATTTATTTTTTCCCCTCAAAACGCTAAGGTCAATTGACCCCCTTACCCCTTAGCAGTTCCGCCACTACTGGGAGTATAGCGGGAACTTGAACCATAGTTTGAAGAGTAACGTTCATGAATCTTATCGGCTGACAAGTCTAACGCCCGCGGGAGAGGTAGGTAAGGCACGCCATGTGGTCAATGAGATATCCCAGGGCCTGGGAGGTTGGGCCTTCACATATTCTGGCAAAGGGGAGAGCCCGTCTTTGTAATTAAACTAGTGTTATACCCTTGCAATGCAAGGATGTTAGTTAATTTTTGTTTTAATAATATTAGTATAAATAATTAATAAAAATATTTTTTTAAAAAGTGGATTAATAATTTTATAATAGCATAATTATTGTTTGCTTTATGTTCTCCTTTAAAATCACTCTAAATTACTTTTGTTTTCATATGATAATGATTTGTCATTTACTATTTTTTATGATTATCAAACACGTCATAGCATAATTAATTTGTGATAGATATTTTTTAGGAGTTAAATAGAATATATTTTAATTTAACTTAATTTCATAAAAATTATATTACAATCTTATAGATTGCTCTACGTAAGATATTCGAAAATCAGCCCTAGATGATATTGATATAGCCAAACAATCTAAAACAATCTTTGTACATGTTGTCCTATATATCATTCATAAATTGCCCTATACAATTAAATTGTTACATGGAAATATGCTATGACTCATTTACAATGACCTCAAGATCTAGATTTTAAAAAATAATAAGTAGTAACAATTAAAATTAAGGTAAAATTTGATTCTTTTATCTAATTGTATTCTTTTAATATTGAAAAATAAAATGAATCAATTTGAAATACAAAAAAATTAATTATTGCACACCAAGTTAATCATATGAGGACTTACTAAAAAAATAAAATAAGTTAGGAGTGTAAAACCATGCAATGAATAACTAAGTTGATAACATATAATAAATTCTAATTAATAGCATTGATGTTGATTAATATGCCTCAACTAATATGCACCAATTGCAAATTGCCAAGTCATCATTTTGTGCCATGTAGGATGCCACATGTCATTCATACATTGTTTGTATCCAACTTTTAATATATATATATATATATATATATATATATATATATTATATATATATATATATATATATATATATATATATATATATGATAGTGCAACTGTGGAAGCAAGTAATCCACCTTCACTTGTGAATTGTGATTGATTGGACCATGAACAAATCATTCAAGAAAAACAAAAGGATTCAGATTTCAGGGTGTTGATAATTGACATATGATCAGCATAGTCACAACCCAAAGTTCGATAGCTCTTAACTCCTCAATTCAATTCGATGATGCCGGTTGCTAATAAGTCTTGGGATTATTTAGTACCATATGTTCTAATAAAGTCTTTGATGGTTGGACGAATAACAATCTAACACAATTGCATAAATACTAACATAATCTTTATTTAGTGCTAAAGATTGAGGCACGTGAACTATATTAGGTCTTAGATATGGTCTGGTACCTTTTTCTGTATCGCACATTTTTTTCTGGTCAAATACAATGTACATATATTTAAGTTCACTAGGGAGAGAGCTCGCGTGCGAATAAGTTTGGATGAATTAGTTTATAGGAAACTTAAAATAAGTGAAATACCCTTATATTATAAAATTACCCTTAATAGGAACTTGCCGCCCTCTCTTTTAAGCTAGTAACAAGTAAGATATACATATTCTTCTTCTCCTTTTTTTTCCCCTTTTTTTTGGCACAAAAAACAAATTGCATAGGAATGCTTCAGAAGTCAATCTATGGTAGTTAAGCTTTATCTTTCAAAGCGTACGTTGCATGCATTTGCATGCAGACCTCAAGAGCGGGGATACTTTATTTATTTATTTATTTTAATAAAGACTAATTCCAAGTCTTCTTCTTTCACAGGGAAACTGACCTCAGTCTCAAGTATAATAAAACTTATTCGTCCCCATCACAATAAATAATATACACCATATATAAGAATATCACCTACAGCTAGTCAACCACGTAGAACCCCATCCCCCCTTTTTTTCCACAAGAAAAATAAAAATTTAATCTATTGATGTCTACTGTTATTAATTTAAGCCAAAAAACCTACGTATTACTAGGTAGTACGTGTCATGGAAAACCAACTAATTAACTGTAGTTTCGTCAAAGTATACGTAATTAGCATATATCACCTTAATAGCCATGCATTGACTTGACTTTTGGTTTTTTTTTTTGGGGGGGGGGGTTTGTCACACTTGCACGTAGTTGCTCAATAAAATCTGCAACCATGGGACCAATTACAAGTACCAAATAGTACTAGTACTCCATATAGTAATGGCACATGATGACTTCAGTCCATATTTAACATACTGATTAAGTATTAATATAGATCGATTCAAGCGTTTTGACATTTATTTCTTTAAGTAAAACTCCAAGTTCAAGTCTTGTGAATGAAGAAAATTATGATAAGAGAACTCGATCTACCTTTTTATGAGCCAATAATATTTCAACTATGATCAAATAGAAGTCAAAGCCACTTGGTTCTGAATTTGTGTATAATTAACTAAGGCAGTTTTTCTCTAATCTCTCTGCTTTCTTATCTATAAGTTCAAGTTATCTCACTGCAATCCCTCCCTCCCACCCCTCCTCCTTCTCTTAATTCAGCTTAACTTTTGATCATCAATCAAAACATAAGATGGACATCACCACATATATGGATTTGAGCTTGCTTAAAGCAGCACAACAAGGAGACACTGACCAACTAAAAGCCCTATCAGAAGAAGACCCTCTTCTCTTACAAAAGTTTGCACTCTCAAACTACCCTGATTCTCCGGCACACATAGCTGCCCTAACCAACCAACCCTACTTTCTCAGGGAGATACTACAAAAAATGCCCTCATTTGCATGGGATCGAAACAAGGCCGGACTAACCCCCCTCCATATAGCTTCTGCTATGGGGAATATCGACATGGTGAGGGAGATTCTGGAGGTGAGTGGCCCTGATTTGTGCCTTATGAAGGAGAAGGGGGGTCTGACCGCGCTTCATTATGCTTCGATCAAGGGCCGAGTTGAGGTGATTGAGGAGCTTTTGAGTGAGTGCCCTGAAGTTGTTAGGGGTGTCACAGCTAAGGGTGAAACTGCCCTTCATTTGGCTGTTGTGTATAGTCAGTTTGAAGCTCTTGGGATTATGATTGAGAATTTGGGGTTTGAGGATGAGGAGGTGTTGTATGCTGTGGATTGTCATGGTAATACTATCTTTCAATTGGCTGAGCGCATGAAACAACTTGAGGTAAGTCATGGTTACAACTTCTTTAATACTTCATCGAAAATGATAGGTCTCCATCAAAGAGCCATACTACGTCTCTATTAGGGTTGAAAGTTCATGTATGATGCATTACTTTTGCTTAAAGGTTAATTACAGGACTGGAGAGCATAATTGTCTGAGTATTTATGAATTGTGCAGAGGTCTCATATTATTTATAGTTTCACTTAATACAACAACAACTATTCTCAGTATACGGACATCGATGTAGGTAGCCTTGTCCCTGCAATAATTTTTACTTGCAGAAATACTGATTCATAACTTAATATGAATATCTTAAACGGACAATTCTTCTTTTGTTTGTTGAAAAGATTGATTTTAATTAAGTGTTAGGTTCTCCTATGAATCATGTGGGTATAATTTATGAATAATTTATCTTCATGACCAATATGCACTTGTTTACTATTTTTTAGTCTGGAAAAGTCATAAAGGACAGTACAATACAATTATAATATAATCGGAGAGGGGAAATCAAACCTGTGACATATTGTACCTGGAACCTCTTAATCATTTGGCTAAAACCTCAAATTTTTTTTTTTTTAACTAGCTACAATTATTTTTTTTTTTTTTTTTGGGTTGAAGTCACAATTAGTTCATTGTAATAGTCATTTTTTTTAAAAAAAAAAGAGCTTTGAAATTTCTACTGTGTAAATTTAGGTCAAATAGCAGAATTTGTATTTTTAATTCGTTCTCTATCATCACCAAAATTTCACACATGTATCCATGTCATAGACACTACCTGTTAGAAGTTCATGCTAATAGTATTCATGTGAAAACATTCTGAAAACAATTGCCCAACCGATAACATTTTTTTTTTACCTATTTTAATATCTAAAGGTTCAATTGATATTGAGTTGATATAAACTGAGTTTAAAAGACAAAAACTATGTTGGATAGGCACCAATGAAGATGATCCACCAAGATTTTTTGCAAAGCTTAAGGTCACTGCCGATTGAATATTTTGGCTTGCTTCTTGGAGTCAACTTTGTTGGGAGCTATACTAGAGTTTCTAAGTTATTTTGTAGGGGAATTGGTGTTTTGAGTTATGTTCATTATGTGCTTGTTTGTCATCTAAGTTTGGATGTGTATAATTGCAGTTTTAATTTTAGGTACGGTGTGTTCTGGACTCCGGTACGCTTATTTGCACTATATGCATTCCATTTTTTTCCTTCTTTTTTATAGGTTTTACCAATCATCGAAAATAAAAAAGTGACGTGGGATCGATCAAGTTTGAGCCCATTTTCTTGCTCTTGTACTTTCTTATAAAGCTTAGTTTTAAAGAATCAAGTAGACAAAGGAATAGTTAAGTACGACTTGTATGGGCTGGTTACTGATGTGTATGGCAGGTACTGAACGTGCTGAGGAGCCAAGGCCTCATAAAACAGGATCAGATCACACATCAACCAGAATACATCACGGAAGAAAGAAAGCAGCACAAAGGCACCATGAGTCTCTCCATAGATGTTTCAGAGCTCGGAAACGAAACCAAGTATGAGAACATCACAGCTGCTCCATTCTCGCCCCTCAGATTAGACCAAAAAGAAGAACAACAAAATGAACCACCTTCTCAGCAAAACAAAGAAAGTTCTTCAGAAACAACAACAATTCGCGGCATAGCCAAAGAGATGATTCCTGTTCTAGCATCATTAGTGGCCGGTGTGACTTACAATGCGGCGCTAAATCCTCCAAACACGGTGTGGAAAGACAACATGAAGCTCGACATCACTTGTATCCCGCAGAAGTTAAGCAAGAAACCATCAATCGATTTGGGAGAATCGGTGAGCAAACAATGCCCAAGTGCTGTTTTTTACGCGTTCATGGGTTTCAATACCGCTGGGTTTTTATGTGCGGTTTACTTGATCATTGCTCGCGCATGTAGCATCCCTGGAGCCATTCAATATCTGTTTCCTACGTCGATGATTATGTTGGTCATCTCTTACTTGCTCGCGCTCTTAGCTATGGCTCCTGATTTCGGCTCCTTTATTGTCATTTGTAGTTTGGCATTTGTCCTGATTATCTACACGTTCTACCCCTTTGCTATAAGCAGATTTGTTGCTTGGATCAAGGAGCATAACAAGGAGAGTGCTCAAATGTGAATGGAAATGTTGTTGATAAGTATAAATGAAAATGTAAATGTCCTCCTATTTCATGTCTTTATGCTGGTCAGTGGCAACCACTTCCAATAAAAGAGCTCTGTCTTTACTGAATTTTCTTGACCGCATACATATCTCAACATAAATAATAGTTATACTCGTGAAGATTGAATTACTTAATCGACTTTTTTTTTTCAAATGGTTTTGATCATTCGGAAGGTTTGACGGTTCTTACTCTTCTCCTTTCGGGGCAGCTTGATACAGTCCTTACAAGCATTACTTAATAGTCTTTTTTTCTGTTCAAATGGTTTTGATCATCTTGGGAGCAAGTATTTCAAAAATAATATAGTGCGTATAAACATATGCTATCAGAAAGCACATAAGGACCTGCATACTATAGAGCGGACTACAAACTAAAGATTGTGATCCACAAGTAGGGCCTCCAATCCGATATTGTTTGGATCGTGCTCCCACAATGCACGTACCAAAGTGGGAGGATTACGAATTGGATCAAGACAAATATCCAACTCTTGATCAAACTTTTCCCATTTTTTTCTTTTTCTGGCTCCAATTGTAGGTTATTTCTTCCCTTTGGTCAAAGGAAATACGAGTCATGAAGTAGGTTCAAAATAAATATTTTATTCGTTGATCTAAGGTGTAATTCGAAATTTGGATCACCAGTCGAGAATGCCCTGCCTTGCCTTTGGAGTCCCAGCTCACAAGGCAAGGGGGCCCACTAGGACAATTCTGCGGTTTGCGAGCCCTACTTCCAGCCCAAATGCTGAACATCATTCAACTGTCCATCCTCTATGCATTGCCAGCCTATGTATAAATAATCTCCACTTTCAATTTGCAGGTTTCTTTTTTTTTTTTTTAAAACAATTTTTTGTCCCGAAAAAATTCATCGTCAGCTTTTGAAAAAGAAACGAAAAAGAAAAGGAATTCTTTTTCAGTTTTCTTAATTCTTAATTCTTAATTTCTGATTTGATTTCTTTACCAAAATCATCACCAAATTAGCTGTTCTCCGTTCTTCTTGTGCCCCTTTCTCTCTCATCAATTCGTCGATTCCACTGCCTGATTATCCGATATCAGAAACCCTAACCCTAAAATCTCATATACCATGGTCGAATCTCACACTTTTCGTCGCTCATCGGTTCATCAAGCTCTCGGCGCTGGCTCTGGTTCTCTCTCTTTCTTACTCAAACTAATTTGTTGAATTATGTTTGGTTTCTTGCTCTAAACTGCGATCTTCTCTTCGATCATTTCGATCTGCTGCATTTCACTGCTTCTTCAATGCATCTACTGTGTTTCATTGTTCTTCAATTTTGTTTTTGAAATCAAATTTTGATTCACAGTTGCGGACTTGCTTTTGTGGAGAAAATGGTATGCAAGTGCTTTGCTATTGGCATCTACAACATCGTTATGGCTTCTCTTCGAATTTGCTGGTTATAATCCTTTGTCATTTGCCGCCAATGTGCTTTTGCTTCTTGTTACAATCCTCTTTGTTTGGGCTAAAACCGCTACTCTTCTCAATAGGTAGGTATCTTGCATTGATTCTATCTAGAGTTGCAAGTGCTTCTTTTTTTTTTTTTAAAAAAAATGTATGCTTGTGCTTGGTGGTTTTTTGAGGGGTTTGTGAAATTACACAACTCTTTTTTTGATATAGACCTCTTCCACCCGTCCCTGATTTGGAAGTGTCAGATGAGACCGTTGAGAAGGTGGCTGATGCAATTAGAGTCTGGGTCAATCGTGCATTGTCTGTTGGTCATGAGATTGCTATTTGTGGAAATTTGAGAGTTCTTGTTCAGGTAAGTGTTTGTGCCACAAATTTCACTCCTTTCATAGGGTAAGCCTAATTTGGGTCATTGTAATTTCAGCATGGGGCTTGGATTTGTTTCTAGTTAGTCCTTGGGATGTTTATCAAAACATCTCTCTATATGTTAGTGGACAGTGAATGTGGCTTTTTTAATTCTTATTTTTGTGTTCAGGTTGCTGCTTTGTTTTGGTTGATCTCCTTTATTGGTAATCTCTGCAATTTTATCACGTTTGTTTATATTGGTGAGCGATTGTTGTGCTTTGTTCTTGCTTATCAGCTGTTGATTTGTGTGTTAGTATGCACACGATAATTTTTATATATGCTCGTGCTTGGTAGGATCTCTTCTCGCTTTATCAATTCCTGTGTTATATGAGAAGTACCAGAATCGGATTGATGACCACATGTCAGTAGTGTATAAAATTCTTGATGCATGCTACAACGCTGTATTAAGAAGGATTCCAGTTTCGTTGCACAAGAAAAAGAAGAAGACCCAATAGGTTGAATGGTAATATTTCTTACACCTTTGGTCATATATGTCATTTGCTGTCCTCTATTCTGCAGGGCATGCCATACTCGTGGAAGTTGAAAATTGCAGATTGATTCCTTTTCTGCTTATTTCAAGCTGTATGCACGGTACTTAGGATTCCTTATATGAGATTTGAACCAAATAGAGTAGCTGATTTTATGGACTTTCTTTAAATGCATGTTGCACGTATGGACTTTCTTTGGATAGAATATTGATGTGGATTGAGAGGAAAACTGGATTCCAACGTTAAGAACAATCGTGGGTCTGTGTTATGATAGATAGAGATGAGGATGATCAGGTGGATCTATGGTTGTATGAGATTAGACGAGATTAGGAAGTGACCAAAGAAAAGGTAGTAGTGACTTCATACAAGATAAGGTGAGGGAATCAAGACTCGGATAGTTTGGTTATATCCAGAGGAGTATAAATGCACTTATGCGGAGGTGTGAGAAAATTAATCTTTTTGGAATGTAAAGTGGGGTAGAGGAAGACCTAAGGAAAAATTGGAATGAGGTGATGTGCATAGATGTGAGATGATTAATCTTGCAGAATGTAAGCAGGCATGACGAAAACCTAGGAAATATTGGAATGAGGTGATTAGACTGTATGAGACACTTGGGACCTGTGGAGTAAATGGCTCAGGATAGGAGCTTTTGGAGTTATTAGTTATAGAATCAGAGAAGTCGGTATTAAGTAGCTACCCCTTGAAATTTGGCTTTTAGTTGCTTAGCGGATGTGGATATTGATTGAATTGTATGCTCATTGACTAGATGACCCTAATCCTACTCGCTTGCTACTTGCTAGTATTATTTTGTTTATTAGTGTTTTTATTGTTATTATTTTTTGTACACTAACCTGTTATATGGTTTACCTAATGCTATTTGATGTTATTAAATAATTATCTTGTCCTAATTGTCTCGAAAGATTTGACTCAGCAAAAAATTACATCTAAGTTTATACCTAAAGCTAGTTGGTATTAGTATTCAATGCTTCTATTACCCGATGTGTGTAAAAAGCATTTCGTTTTTTTTTTTTTTTTTTTTTTTTGGTTTCTTGGAATTGATCTCTGTAGTTGTAGAAATGTTGCAAGGGTAAGGTTGCCATTTAGATCTGCCTTGACTCGGAGTAGTTGTTGTTGTACCTCATTGAAAACACTCAGAAGCGTGTTTCTTGATTCTTTCTTTTTCTTGCAGAATTGAGTTCTCTTCGTTCAGGGACCACAACAGTCACATAGATTTTAAATTGGAGGGTGACCATTGCTAGGAAGGGCGAGGGCGAGGGCGAGGGCGAGGTAACCTTACAGGCATGTAGATCTCATCAGTAGGTGAGGCAGGTCCTCATTAGGTGGTGGTTGTCGGTAGTGTAGGGTGACTAGACCTTGTGATGAGTCTGATGACTTGAAATCAGCCTTGAGCAACCATGTTGTAGGGTTGAATATTTAATGGCCATATCTTAGTGAATTTAAATAAATAGGTGTTGATCTACAGAAGTACAACTCCATATCACATCCTCATATTGAAGCAGAACCAAATAATGTTTTCACTTACAGATATAACTTGAGCATATTTTGTTGACATCCCTGAGCCTATTTTGAGCTCTCTCCATAAAATTTGAGATGAGAGATCTCTCTTACCTTTTTAGAGCCCATAGTGCTCTTTTTGGTTTTGTTTTTTTTTTTTTTGGGGGGGGGGGGGGGGGGAGGGGAAGGAAAAAGCAGAAAAGAAATAATGGTGCCTATCTACATTACCCATTAGAGTAAGAAAATTCCGAAACATATTCCTTGTTACTTATCCTTGGACATGTTTGCGTGTTGCAGGATCTTATGGTAGTCACATTTGCATGAATAATTATTTCTTCCCTCAAATTTTGGATGTAGGATGTTTGTAACTTGTGAGAATGCTGGGTCTAGTCTTTGGATCTTTTGTCGTATTTTTCATGTCTGTAATAATAGTTGGGTACTATTTGTCTGCAACATCTATAAAGACATGGTCTGCAAGGTCACTTGTGTCACTGCATGTATTCATGGGTGATGCTCATCTCAAGGCAGATCCATGATCCTCATGCTTTATTGGTAAGAAGGTGGATTCACCTTCAAGCTTTTGATTCTTGTCTATTTGGCGTTTCGAAGTTGGGAGATATTGCATTGAAGTAAAACTTAAGATTTACCATATCTATGTTGACCCCCCCCCCCCCAAAAAAGATAATCGACTCTAACTTAATGTTTTCTTGGCATCTTGGTCTTCATTTGACCCTAAGTAATCACAACTCATATGACCCTGGTATATATAAATTAATCATGATTATGAATTTCCCTTTTGATGGGCACTATTACAATGATTCATGTGATTTAAGTAGTTAATTCTTCCATTCTTTACATCATTTTATTTAAATAATTCTGAAAAGCTTGAAAAATGAAAATTTAAGGTCTCCACCTTCATGGAGATAGATACGTTTTAGATCAAGGGCATACCATCCAAGTGTGTTCACCTCCAATTTTAAAGTAGAAACTGGAATGTTGTTATTAACTTTGTTTTTATAGACCCATATCTTTGTTGGAGGTGCTTCATACTGAACTTAGACTTGTTAGAGGTTTATGAAAACGCTTAACTTATTTTCTTCTTAGCTTCAACTGTTCATTTTCGCAACAAGCATATGAGCCCTCCCTTCATATATTTGTGTATATTTGTGTCGCTCTTGATATATTTGTGTTGGGCATTTCAAACATGGGTATGACAATTGACAGTGTAGGCTAAAAAGATGCAAGGTTTGTGGAAAACATGGAAGTCCAAAACCTGAGCTAATTCAAGATGCTTTACTAGATTGTCCTCTGCTTGTTTGTTGTAGAGTAGTGGGTGGTCAATAGTGTTCAAATCTAGGGTTTGACAGCTATCTGCAACTCAAGGATTTTGGGCTAGGCTTTGATGTTTTAACCCTCCTCCCCGCCGGGAAAAAATGTGCAGGCTTGACATAAGGTACTAGTTAGTTTTGGTGATTCAAGCACTTTGGACATATATTCACGTCAAAGCCTAGTAATTGAGTTCAGCCCCCCCCCCCCCCGGGGTCTTCGTAGCTAGAAATCCATTTCTTAACAATGGCTTTTGCCAAGAGCTCTACGGCTGCTTTTCTTCCCTCCTCTTTTTCCCCATGTAGAAGCAGATCTGTCACCCCATCACATAAAGTTGAGCATTTTATTGTATAGTGATGTTAGTTAAGAACTTCTTCTTCCATTCATAGTGACTGAACCACTTTTTATTTTGTTATGGTTCAAATGAATTGGCCTGATCACTTGTTTGAGTAGATTATTTTATTACCTTCAACTTTGCCAGCTACCTTTTGCTTGTAGTGTTGTGGTTCATGATTGGTGTCATTTACATGAGTAATTTAGACAGTTGATAGTATTCGCATGGATAAATGAGGTCCATCAATCACTTAAAAGGACAGAGTATCACGATGTTGATCCATTGTTAGAGAACATGATGATAGGAGTCTTAAATCTTTAAATTGAATTGCTTCCTTGCATAATGGTTTTCTGGCTTGCATTTAAAGATGTTTCCAGGTCATGATCTTTTGTGGAAGTAAATACTTTGGTACGTCATGGACATACGTCTAAGTGCAAAACTTTTTTTGGATTTATGACACGATAAAATGATGGTCAAGTATGCATGCATACTGCTGGAATGAGCTCACCATATAACTGAAGGTAGGACTTGAGTAGTTTGTGTTCTGCGTCTTAGAAATTTATACTCCAGAGTGCAGACTGTAGACCATGAGCTTATTTTAGGAGGGTGCGTGCGGCTTAACCCCTGTCGTGGGATGTCCTTACATGATAGTTAAGACAATACGCAATGGAAGGCTGATAGGGTGACAGCCATAGATCCAGGAGTTCCTGCCATTGTGTTACAAGCAATGAAGTGCTTTCTGGAGGCCTGGAGTCTTGGCACAAGGTTTAGGTTTGAGGCCTACACGTGGGCAAAGTTAGGCCCACATCTACATGATAGAACTATGGTCATTCAGGTGCAGAATTTATGACAGTCTCAGATTGTGGATACGAGTTTTCCACCAAAAATGCAGCATAACCTCAATATGCACTCTGAGGATAGGTCGTAATGAAACAATAGATTGTGAACCTTGTTTGTTAGAAAATATAAGCAGTAGCAATCGAGTAGGCGCTTAGACGTGTCATTGGTACGACCCCCTTGTCAACTTGTGTCAAGGGGATTGCTGCTTCTTGATCCCCTAGACTTAGCTGTGGGGGAATCCATTCTCTGCATTGCTGTTATTCTAGGTATAACATCTTTCCCCTCCAGCATTGTATTTGGTCTGACTGTTACTCTTGAACCTTGCACGAACATCACCATTTGTGTCATGGTCAAGCTGTGTTTGCAGGCTATTTCGTGTTCACTTTAGAGGTGACGCGAGCAGCAAATATCACCACTCTTGTTAGCAGATGATGTGGGGACACAAGCTTTCTGTGGTTTTGTTTTCTGTTGGTAGATTCAACGGTGGTTTATCCTGCTTTATTTTGCGGTCGGGAGCCTGAAGTATTTGAGTGATAAATTGCATCAATTCTTTTTCTTGCCTTGTTTCAACTAGTGCTTGTGTTCCATTCTTCAGCCCATGTATTTATTCATGTTCTCCAGCTGAACTGATACATTTCGATGGGAAAATAGGATAATATTATGTGACATTATGATCAGAAGAATGGATGCATGGATAGCATCTGTAATAAGACTAGGTACATCAAAATAGATACTATGCACAAAAATCAACATAAAAACGAAGAATGGTAAAATTTCCCATTATCCCAAAAAATAGACTATTGATCAAATAATCTTTAATGTGCTAACTGCTAAGATATGTGTCGCACCCCGGAAGGAGCTGTCTCCGGTTGAATTGATGAATATGCTGTATATACTGCCTGAATACATGTTTCAATTTTGCACCTGTTCTGATTCATGTGAAAGGCACCCTATTCAGTGGGATGTATTTTCTGTATGGAGCTTGGTTTTAGGAATAGGGAATAGAGGTTTGGGCTGTCACGGTAAAAATTGTGACTTACATGTCTGGAACTTTCTGAGACCGTGGATAGACATCTTGATTGATAATCCCTCACAAAAAAAATAAATAAATAACAAGACAGAGGAAATAATACTTTGCCCTTATTGTGATTCCGTTATGTTTTTTTTTTTTGGGGGGGGGGGGGGAATAGGAGTTCCTATTATGTTTGCCTAATTTTCTTCTTGTTTTCTGAATCCTTTTTACAGGGTGTTTTTAGTGTGCATAATAGACTTGCCTAGAAGCACATAATATGTTCGTGACTGCTCATCATCAGATTCTAACGGCAGAGGAGATGACTCAGCATTTGCTTGACTTTGAGGAGGCGGTAAGTTTTGTGGCCGGAGAAGGGGACGTCAGTACAGCTTCTTCCAGCACTGAAGAGGGGTTGTGAGATTTGTTTTAGGCGGTGAACTTGAGATTGTCAAATTGATGTAGAAATTACGATACATCTCTGTAGCTGATTAGTATATAGTTGCTTTTCTTGGAATGTTTTTCTTTTCCATTTCTTAGGAAGTACATCAGTAGGTTTGTTTTGTTGTATTATTCTTGCAAGGGCCAAGACACCAGATTTGGCTGGAAGGACGAGCTGAATGATACCAAATGTTCTATTTGGGAGGCTGGAGTATATTCGTCTTGGATTGAGAGACGTGTGACTTACAGGTGCAAGGTTGTGCCAGATAATTGTTCTTGTTGATTTGGATTGTTCAATACCTAGTTGTTTTTGAAGATGCTGAGTTCTTTCTATTAAATATCGGGCAGTTGTTCATGTTTTGAGGTAAAACGGCCAAGATTTGTTTTGTTGTGTTTTGGCAATTATAAAAAACGCTCAATACAAGTTTCATTTAAAAAAAATGTAATAATCGAAAAGTCAAGAGGATCAGCTGAAGACTAATACTTGGCAAGTGGATTTATGGCGATCCTTTAAACATTGTTGGCAATGCCTTGTGCTTGGATCATATACGGAGCTTGCATAATTGCGAGCAGAAAATGGCTATCCCTATTAATGCTGGAAGAAAATAAAGGTTATGCCATTATTCTAAATTTTGCGCTGATCAAAATGCTACATAGCAGCATCACGAACCTATTTGTTCCAAGCTGTTATTCACATCGTTCAGACACGAATATCAACAGCAAAGATCACCTAGCCAAAAACATCCTTGGCTTCTGCTCCAGGGCATTGAATTCATTTTGATGCTTTGCTTTTTTACTCTTTGAATGAAGTGTAATGTGAAGATCTAAGCAAGCTTGGCAACAGGAGCTGTTGGAGGAGGTAGTGACACTGATCGCAACAATTCCAAGGAGGAAACAAGACCGATGAAATGAGATAGTATTGTGTTAGCCGATGCCTGCAAATGGAGTGGAGAAATATAAATATAAGCATCCTTACCGGGGAATTCATGGAGCAAAACTGCAGATGTCTGGATAAACTACGGCATTTGACAATTAAGCAACTTAAGATTGAGATGGGAAGAAGAATACCTGCATCAAGAATACGTCCAGAGCAAGAACAGGGCTGTATCCAGGAGACACACCCTGATAGTAAGGAGTTGAGGATGTCGTGAGGGCCTTTGCAACAAGAAGTCCAACAGTCGCTAGCAGTCCCAGGATAGCAGACCCCATACCGAGAAGATTCACAACTACTCCATTTCTCAGACTTTTAACGACGTCAGCACGAGCGGGAGCCTGAAATCGTGAAGAGCGTGACCGTCTGTCTCTAAAATAGGAATATAGGATACACAAAGTATCCAACCAATAAAGATTCTTCTAGTCAAATCAAATTCTAATAACATCCACATCAATTGCATGGACATGACGTGATTTGGGGGGGGGGGGGAGGTGAGACAAAATGATGATTAAGAGAAACTTTAGATGAATATCAAAGATCTAAAGCAACAAAATCCACATGTTACTGGTTGCTTGTGGAGGTTCATAGCCTAATTTAAATCCTCGCACGTATCCCGTTACGAGTATTGCCAAATGATATCAAGAACTAAAAAAATTCTCTCATATCTCGAAAAATGTTTATTGAAGCACATAAATTTCTCAACTTCCATACAACTAAAGCTAAATATAAGGAAAGCATTGTGCAGTCACTTAAGCATGTCCTTGTAGCAAAAGTACCACGAAATGATACCAAAATTGCAACGGATCAGCTAGACAGCATTATACTATCAGTCAACGATTTTCTTAATATCAGAAACACAAATCCTACAACTTAATTGAATAATAAAAACTTTCAGACTTTGATATAGAAACTAATTGGTAGCTTCTGATGTTTACAAAAACGGACTACTAATTTGACAAAGAACCAGAGTCTCCCATCCATTCTCCAGGACATACCAAAGCCAAGCAAAGCTTGTTAACGATGGGAAATGCAAAATCATATCATAACCACCAGTGTGCAAAGCAATAAATTCTTTCAATGTCATACCTTAGAAGGGTCATTTGCAGTTCTCTGGAGTCTCTCTGACAGGCGAAGGTAACCAAATGACCAAAAGATGGAAATAAACGCTGCAGCTATTCCGCCTGCCGTAGCATAAAAGGTCACAGGTGATGTGATTTTCCCAGTGACTACAATGGAGAATGAAAGAATCACAGCAGCAACAATGGTGCACAACAGCTGCCCCCAGAAGGCAAAACTGCCTAACCTTTTGAAATATCTTGCAGTATTCTGCAATCTCTTTGCCACCTATGCCAAGATGCAAACACAAACCTTAAGATTGAAGGAAAGACATACCAAAAAAGTGCAGAAAATTACAATAGTTGCCTAAGGAGCAGAACATGTGTGCCCTCAAGGCTCAAATCTCTCATTCCCTGGTGTACATCTTCAAGAAGCAGAGTTCAACTGCATAGCAGCAAATCCCTCCAGCTTATCAATAATATGAACTTTGGATTTCAACCATATGTTCAAAGAAATGACTCCATTCTGACTTAGTTTGCAACTATAATTCACACAAGAGCCATCACCATAAATAGAAAAATATGCTTTGATTCCTTCTGGAACATATTTTCCTTCCAATATCACACCCTAAATCAGTTTCTTTCAAAGTTGATAAAATGAATTTCACTTAGAACGCAAAAAATTCCAGTGCGAAAATTTCACCTTCAAGAAGTAGATTGAATCGTCCTTGTAAATGTTACCTTAAAGGCTTAAACCCTTAGTCATTTACCCAAAACAGGAAAAAAATCCAGTGCCAAGCTTTCCCTTTTGAAGAAGATTGAATCTTCCTTCCAAACTTTACCCTAAACCCTTAGGCATTTCAAAGTTGATTAATAAGGGAACTTCAATTACTCCAAACATACAGAATTCCAGGGCCAAAACCTCACCTTTAAGAAGAAGATTGTGTCTTCCTCCTAAATCTTACCCAAAACCCTAATGCATTTGCGAACTACGCTAAGATTTCAAACCAGAAGCTCCAATTTAAGTTTGTGAGTAAGTATATGTTACAGACCAAATAGGAGAACTCATCCCAAAAGACTAGCCTATTAGGTGATAGAGCCTATTTAGTCTATAAACCCCTCATCAGTTACCCATACAACCGACATGGGACAAGTCCCATACCTTGCAATTGGTCCAATTCATAACATTTGACTCCCCCCTAAGGGCCAACGTCCTCGTTGGTCGTGGTTGGCTTTCCCAGGCCACCACTCCGAGTTCACGTTGGTCACGGCTGGCTCTCTCCCAGGCCACCACTCCGAGCTGGCTCTGATATCAATTGTTACAGACTAAACAGGAGAACTCATCCCAAAAGACTAGCCTATTAGGTGAGAGAGCCTATTTAATCTATAAACCCCTTATCAATTGTCCATACAACCGATGTGGAATAAATCCCATACTTTGCAATTGGTCCAATCCATAACAGTATACAGTTCTATTCGCCCAATTTGCGAGTGATAATTCCAGCCAATTAGAAGTAATGAATCGATGTAACGCTCTTAATCAGGTCTTATCCGATACTCCAGGTATCATTGAGCATCGCAATTCCGAAAAATTCTTCAAATGGAAAACAAAAAATCTGAAATACAAAATCGATAGCAAGAATTCCGAAAGTTACCAGAGCGAGTTTCGCCTGGTCGGACTCATAAACCGATGAAGCGAAGCCCGTAGCAGCAGGGGAAGAAGCCATGGAAGGGTGGATTCGAACCCCCCTGATCGCATTTTTCGAGGATAGAAGCGGAAGTGAGGAAGAACAGAACGAAGAGAGATGGGACAGAGAATTCAGAGGAGAGAGAAAGTGATTAACACTCGATATCCTTGCCGGACGATGCAATTGTATCACCGGCGCCGGTGACGGTGACACCGTCGGCGGTTGGACGTTGGAGCGAGCTGCCGTCAGAAGTAGCGCTTGCATAGTGTTTGCAGAATTATTTTTTTAGGGGCAAAAAAGGAAAACTGGAAATTTGAAAAAGAAATAGTTTGTAAAAGGTTATGAACTTATGATGGGTTGCAGTAACGGGTTTTATTAGTTTTGGGCCAATTATTGGCCTTACTAAGTTTTCCGCAACACCATTTTATAAAAAATATTATATAACAAATATTTTTATTATAGTTTTTTAAATAATAATTGACGTAATTAATAATTTATTTAAAAATAATTGAGTCACTATCAATGGTATATTGGTTACCTCTTAATTAAAAAATTATTTTAAAATATGTTAATGGTTATTTTAAAATTTTATAAAAGTAATATTTAAAGAAGTCTGTTTCATAGTATTTTTGTATAGGAATAAGACGATCTCATCTAAAAATTTGTATTATAATTTATGAGCTGTTTTGTTGACAGACTTGCTTAAGGTGGAGATTAATTAGCCAAAAAGAAAGGGAAAAAAAAAAAAAAGCAAAGTTAGTACATAATATATAATACCCGGACTCTCCATTTTGCCGTAATTGTGAGGGTCAAGCTCCAAATGGATCAAACCTCCAATTCCACCATTATTATGACCCAAACAGTACCACCTTTAAAGTTTAAAGCATACAATGCAATGCAAGCGCCAAATCATTTTCTCTCTCTTTACTCCCTGCTCTGTTCTTCTGCTTCACCATAACACCAGAAGCTTGTTCATTCTTCACTCTCTCTCTCTCCCCCCCTCCCCTCTTTTTCTTTTGCAGTTTCTGCGTCAGATAACCCAGACATGGCGTAACCTCCATGAAAAATGAGTTCACCAAAGCTCTGCATCAAACCCACCTCACTACCATTACCGTCACTCCTCCTCACACTCACAATCTTCTCTCTCCAACTGCAACCCCTGCTCTCCCTCTCCTCAGATGGCACATACCTTCTTTCCTTCAAATACTCCATCCTCAGCGACCCATTAAACCTCCTCCAATCCTGGAGCTTTCTAGACCAGTTCCCCTGCTCGTGGACCGGCATCACTTGCTCCGGCGACTTACGGGTCGTCGGGTTATCCCTCCCCAACTCCCGCCTTCTGGGTTCCATTCCGTCCGACCTCGGACTAATTGACACCCTCCGACATGTCGATCTTTCTGGAAACTTCCTTAATGGCACTATTCCGGCGACCCTCCTCAATGCGTCCGCTCTTCAGGCGCTTTCTCTCTCCTTCAATGTCATCTCCGGTGACCTCCCGGGGGTTTGTTCCAGCTCGTTGAGTTATCTTAATCTCTCTGATAACGCCATTGGTGGGAAGCTTCCGGTGAACTTCAGCTCTGTGTTTAAGAATCTCACGGTCTTATCTCTCCAGGGAAACTACTTTTCCGGCGAAGTCCCATCTGGGTTTGGCTCCATTGAAGTGCTCGATCTTTCTGCTAATCTGTTTAACGGGTCGTTGCCGGGGGATCTTGGTGGGTCCGGGTTGAGATACTTGAATCTTTCGTATAATAAAATCTCCGGCAGAATTCCGGCGGAGTTCGCCGCCGGCGTCCCGGAGAATGCCACGATTGATCTTTCATTTAACAACTTGACGGGCCAGATCCCAAAGGCGTTGGTGGGTCAGGATTTGGAGTTGTTTTCTGGGAATCTGGATTTGTGTGGGAAGCCATTGAAGAACCTCTGTATAATTCCTTCGACTCTTTCTACTCCACCAAATGTGACTTCTACTATTTCTCCCGCCATTGCTGTAATACCCAAATATTTGAATTCAAGCTCGGATACAAATTCGGGCTCGTCATCGGGTGGGGCTCCGAGTTCTCACGCTAATAGTGGGATTAAACCCGCCACCATTGTTGGGATTACTTTGGCAGATTTAGCAGGGCTTGTGATTTTAGGGGCTATTTTCTTCTATCTCTACGGGCTTAGACACAAGAAGAACCTACAACAACAGCAGCAAAAGCCGGAGATTAAAACGGGTCACCCACCAGAGAAGAAAACCCAAATGTCGAGCAAAGATGAGCTCATCGTTCAAATCAATGCAAGCAGTGAGCCAGCTCCCAAAATGCACAGCAAGTGTTTGACTAAATGCCTGAGAGGGCACGAAAGCGAGGAGGGGGCGTCATCCGATGCCCGGACGAGCTCCGAGAGCGAAAACAACGATATTGAAGGCGAAGCCAAGGAGAAGAGAGAGAATGATGGTGGTGGTGGGGAGTTGGTAATGGTGGATGGAGAAACAGAGCTTGAAGTTGAGACTTTGTTAAAGGCTTCAGCATACATTCTGGGTGCGAGCGGATCAAGCATTGTGTACAAGGCTGTGCTGCAAAACGGCACTACATTTGCAGTCAGAAGGTTGGGGGACAGTGGGTTTGAAAAGCTCAAGGATTTTGAAGGGCAAGTTAGGACCATAGCAAAGCTTCGACACCCAAATTTGGTTCGGGTTCGAGGGTTTTACTGGGGTTCTGATGAGAAGCTTGTCATCTATGACTATGTCTCTAATGGCAGCCTTGCTACTTCTGCTTACCGTAAGTTCTTATCCCTATTTTTATCCCTTACCTCTTTGCTTTCAAGGTTGTGTTGCCTCTAAAACCTCACTTTGATTACAGTAAGTCGATTCTAGTAAAACAATGGCTCAAAAGCCAAAAGAACTCACTTTGATTCATATATGCAAGTAAATTTGTTCATGAAGGATGCTGCTTTATTCTGTGCCATAATCATACATTTTCATGGGTTATCTTGTGGCAAATTGGCAATGTTCTGTTTTTTCCTTGCATTCTTTTAAAAAGAACGGGGGATATTCTGTTTTCTTGTGAGATAGTTTCATTTTCTTTTGGCAAATTTGTTAAGACAAGCAGGCTTGAAAACTATGATTATCCAGATGAAGGCTGCATTTTTAGTCTTGACATTAGGTATAAGGTAGGGTTTAGTACTAAGTAGCCACCTGCCAGGCACTAGTTTTTACTAATGAACTGTGAAGGAACACATCAGTTTATGGGGTGCATTTCCCAGGGAGTTCCAGCCAGCCATTTTCTAGGAATCAGTTGCACTTTGGATGTGTTTTTTAAGCATAAGGGCACAGATTAATCAACAATATATGCCCATGGTGGCACAGCTTTGATTGTAGCATTTTCTCTGGCAAAATTCTCTCTGCTTTGCCTAAAAGCCCGTGATGTTTGTCTCAAGTAGAAAAGCTTTTGACCACGGACTAGATTCATAGGTAAAGATTTTGAGTTCGTATGTAGATTTATACTTGAATGTTATCTATATCGATATTTGATGTCTCTATTTGTAAAGATATAGGATATGAGATCCGAAGGACAAGGTGAGAGGAGGTATATGCGAAAAAGACAGGTATAAAGGGCCTAGGGGGCATGTTTGTGGAGGGAGGGGAAATCACTAGTGTTTCATGTCTTTGAGTGAAGAGGTGATTTTAAGTCATAATGCTATATGTCTAGCGGCCTAAAATTTCCACACTTTCTGATGATGATAGTTTAAGATTTCTGCCATGCCAGTATGCTACATAGAAAAACTTGACCATCTCATACAAGGACAAAACAACACAACATTATGCCTTTTGTTGGCATTTGATGTAGTAATAGGAAATGTTGTCTGTATTCTATAGTGTTCTGACTGTGTGTTTGCTCGCTTTCCATACTAATCTTAATATTTTAGGATTGACTGTCTACATTACGAATATATTCATTTGTATTCTTTTGATGCCAATCTCAACTAGCAGATCTACACGGGGAGGAGTCTGTTGTTGTTGTTGTTGTTGTTTTCCATGAGCCTACGTGAAGGATTTTTTTCTTTTTAAGTTAAGTCTCATGAGAAGTATTCGAATGAGACCATCGCAATTCACATGATACGGTATTCGTGTATCATATACGCCTACGGTGTACATGCATCATATATGCACCTATTACAAAGTAAAATCTCCAAGACAAAAAGCAGGTTTTCATCCTCAGAACCATCATGAAAACGACAGGGCTTTTAGTCCTACCAACTTCTTTTCCTTTTGGGTGTGGGACACTTTGATTTCTGCACCTAAATTTAATGTGAGGGCAAACAGTAACTTTAAAAACTCAATCATATCACACATCCCATGCTTGTTGCCTATTGCCTGTTGGGGCCAAAATGTTTCCCCTAGTTGTACTCAAAGTAGCTTATTTATTTATTTGTTTAGTAGTTATCTGAGGAATCTATGTTGTACCGTACTGTTTTTGTCATGAAAGCTCACACAAGTAATCAAAGCCAACATTCAGCTTTGCTTTGTATCTTCTTTTTGACTATCTTCCCCGTTTTGTGGCACCCAAAACAAAGGACATTCATGCAACCTAAGGAGTTAAAAGTGCATGTTGAAGTTGAACACCTTAATTTAAGGGAGCTTTTTATAAAGTCATTTTGGAGTCATATTGCATGATTGCTTCATCTTTTTATGGTTTATGCTATTGCTTTTACTTTCACTAATGCTGATTTTCACATTATTTTGATTTACTTTTACGAACTTGTAGGAAAAAATGGTCCCACACCATACCATCTACCCCTCTTAACTCGGTTGAAGATCGCAAGAGGACTTGCTAGGGGCTTAGCCTACATCCATGAGAAGAGATTTGTGCATGGCAACATCAAACCTAGCAACATCCTCCTGACGCCCGATATGGACCCCATCATCAGTGATCTTGGGCTCATTTGGCTAGTCCATGGCACTAAAGTTGGCGGCTCAGCCCGTCAATTTGGTAGCAAGAGGTCCCACGATGGGGCCCAAGAAATGTCGGTGAGCGGCAGCCCATATATAAGCCCATTTAGCTACCCCAATTGCGCATCACCTTACCAGGCCCCCGAGTCATTGAAGAACATCAAGCCAAGCCCAAAATGGGATGTGTACTCATTTGGGATCGTCTTGCTAGAGCTTTTCACTGGAAAGGCATACATGGACAAGGAGTTGGGCCAGTGGACACCAAGTATTGGGCTTGAGGACAGGTATTGGGTTTTGAGAATGGCTGATGTTGGGCTCAGGGCTGAAATACAGGGCAAAGAGGAAGTCATGATGGGTATATTTAAGTTAGGGTTTAGTTGTGCGTCTTTGGTGCCCCATAAGAGACCCTCCATGAAAGAAGCTCTCCAAGTTCTTGACAAGATCTTTCATTAATGTCCATCATCTTTTCTTTTTTTTTTTAATCTTTTGGTCCCTTTTTCGGTTGTTTTTTTGGATGAAAATTTCCCATAATTGTTTTTGTAGACTAATTGGTCAGCTTGATCATATGATAATATTGTAATCTGCTAGTATTAATAGAAGGTTTCAGAAGCATTATATATTCTATGTACATTTGACTTCCTTTTATTATGATAGGAGTTTTCTTTGTACTGGTTTGAGATGTGAAGGATAAAACTATCCACATTGAAGCATATTTGCATGACTGAACTGACTGCTTCGAATCGAAGAACATCTCCACACAAACAAGTACGATATGAAAGAAAATTTAAACATATTTTACTTAATTGATTTGTCCTTGAATACATAACAGAGATTCAAGTACACCATAAACATAATCTAAGTTAAACACAAAAAATTGATAGTCATCATCAAGAAACTTCGAGCCATCCGATCTACAGTCAACATTGTCGAGATTAGGGCAACGCCACTTAACCCAAGAAGGAGGGATGAAGAGCCCCATGCAGAGCTGCATTTGATAGCCTTAAAACTCTCACTGGGTAGCTCCTGATTTTGCTCAACGATAAGGTGGGATTTTTTTGGCTTTTTGTTTTGTTTTTTTGGGTTTGATGGAAAGGATAAAGTGGGAGTTTTAAATGATTAAGTTTAATACAGCTTCACGTTTTGTAACATCTAATAAGAGAAATTTACTGTCCTCTCAGGAAAAGTACTATACATTAGAGCCTGAAAATTAGATGTTTCATGAGAAATTAAACATGGCTTGATGCCCTCTTGCTCCTCTCTTGAACACAATTGGAGATGAATTGCTCCAAATTTTGGCTAGTCGGGTTCTAATAAAATGCTCGATATTCTAAGTGTTTCTTCTTGGGACAGAAGAAAGTTAAAGTCTCAAAAATTGTCGAATTTCACAAAGCAGACAATATGCATTGAGTATGTCAAAGTAATTAATCATAGCAAAGGACAAAGAACATACTAGTAGTGCATAAATATTCGGCTAAATGGCATAACATAAGCAAACTTTAATGTACTCATCAACCTACTCGAAGCACAATAGGGCTTCTTGATAAAATGAAGGTAGAGGCAAAGTTAAAACATACATAGCTCAATTAATTGGGCGTAAGTGTAACCCACTCGGGAGGAGGCCAAAACACAGGCTGAGGGAGATCTTTCGGAGTGGAAATCCTTGAATTCTCCAAGTCACACACCTTGATAAGCTTCATACCATCTCCCTTAAGACCTCTCTTGGAAACTTCCTGATCGAGGAAGTAGATGAGATTCCCTTTGCTCCATCCAAGATCGGTAGCCGAAAATGAGAAATTGACATGGTTAAGGAGAAACAACACCCTATCCCCAAGGCTTTGAACCTGTTCCCAAGCAGGCGAGTGTTGTTTGAACATAAAGGTGCTGCATTCAACAGGCTTCTCAAGTTCTTCATCATTTTTCTTAATGAGTACTAGATATAAATTCCCATTTGATGTTACCAAGCAGGGATGTTCCACCTTTAGCAAAGGAGTAGCACTCGTAATCACAGGGATAAGCTGAGCTTCAGTACTTGACCCATGTTTCAGCGCGATTTTAACTACAACTCCTTTCTCATCTATTGCATAGAAATCATCGTTGTAGAATACGATGTCCTTGAAACCGCGGCACTCAGTCTCAAAGTTAATCCATTCTTTTTCACACCCAAGACCAAGTTTTCCAGATTTAAAGAGGATGAAGATGTATTTCAGAGTCGGAGTCACAACGATCTTTCGAGGTTGATCAGATGGCACGATCCAAGGAACACAAGGGAGTAATCTAGAACTATCGGAGGTATCGTCTACGACTGTACGAAGAAGGCTGAAAACTACCGCATAAGATTTAGCTGCTCGCAAAATCCGATAATCCCTTAGCAAATTGAGAATGTAGTAGTGTTGGGGGCCTTGAATTTGAGGTGGGCATGGCGAGTTACCGGAAAACAAAGGGTTATAGAGTACCCGTTTATGGGGTTCGGGTCGTGCGACCCGAATAAGCCAAACCCTAGAAGGGGATTGAGGAGAGGAAAGAAGGTATAACGTGTTCTTCTTAAGCATGCAGGAAAAGCGATAATGACGTAAATGGAAGTGGGGCAGATTCAACCTGGAATCAAGAGTAGCAGTTGTAGGTAGGAGAGAGACAGCGAAACGCCAGGAGGTGCAGACACCGCTGATTCTACGACGATCGACGTCGGAGTCGTTGAGGTATTCGAATATAGTGGCTAGAATGTCAGTCGCCATTAGTGACCAGTCATGAGCTTCGCTCATAGTTGTTGCTTGAAATTGCATTGGGAACCCCCACCAAAAAAAAAAAAAAATAAAAATTGCAGAGGCTCTCTCCTGGGGAAGAAAGGAAACAAATCAGCCCTAGATCCCAGCTAGCAAATGACTAAATGAGGCCCGGAGGAAGGGTTTCTATTTGTTTAGGTTTTTTTGGTTTTTTTTTTTGATTTTTTTTTGGGTGGGTGGGGGAATGGGCCGCGCTGGGCTGGCTACATCCATCTGGACCTAATCTCATTTGAGAATTGGGGGCCTACGTTTCCCATATCAATTTATGAATCAACCTTTTAGTTTACAAACTTCCTTCTCTTTAGTACAATGCTCATAAATTTGACTAAAAAAATAACCATCACAAATTAATCACATTACTATGTGTTCGAGAATCATAAAAAAATGGTGAATGGTAAATCCTTATCATATGAAAACAAAAGCAATTTACGGTGATTTTAAAGGAAAACATGGAGGAAACAATAATTACATTATAAAATTATTAATATACTTTTAAAATAATATCTTTCTATTAATTATTTATACTAATATTATTAAAATAAAAATTGATTAATATCCTTGCATTGTAAGGGTATAAAAGCAGAAACAATGGTTGGCTTGCGAGGAGGAAAAGGAGGAGAGAGAGTGTGGCGAGGTGAGGGAAGAACTGCATCAACAAACTAACGCCTCACACCACACAGGGAGCCTCGGAGTCCCGAGCTCACTCGTGAGGTTTATTTTATTTTTTAAAAATATTTTTTATTAGTTTTTCTTTTTTTAATTCTAAAAATAAACTTGTGTATTATGGAGTGGATTTATAGGTATTATTTTATAGTTAGATGTAGGGTTTATATGTATTATTTTATTTGATAAGATAAAGTAGTGAGTCTTCCACTGAAGAAAACGAGGATTGTGATGTAAAAAGTTTAAAAGATAATTGAAGTAACAGTAGTAGGTTCCACTAATGAGCCAAAAAATTGGCTCATAGTTGGATTTGCTCTAGCACTAGTAAATAGGAAAGCCCAATTGCCCAAAGCCTCGGAGGAGATTTTTTTTTTTTTTTTAAAAAAAGGCTTAAAATTCAGTCCATCCTTCAACAACCAACATCTCAACGAATACCAAAAAGTCAAAATCCCCACCAGAATTCCTAAATTCAATTCCCAATTGAGTGCGGTCTCTCCAAATTCAACTCCCAATTGAATCCAATCCGACTCAAAAATGTCGGGAAAATGCAAACAGATCTTCATCCTCTCCGGCCAGAGCAACATGGCAGGGCGAGGGGGCATTATCACCGAAACCCACCACCACCACCGCCACAAGCACTGGGACGGCGTCGTTCCGCCGCAGTGCCGCCCCCACCCATCGATCCTCCGCCTCACCGCCCACCTCTGCTGGGAGGAGGCGCGTGACCCTCTACACGCCGACATTGACAGAAGCAAGGCCTGCGGGGTGGGGCCCGGCATGGCCTTCGCCAACGCAGTGAGGGAGCGCCTGGGCGGTACCCTCGGGCTCGTGCCTTGCGCCGTCGGTGGGACCGCCATCAAGGAGTGGGCCCGTGGGGAGAAGCTGTATGAGAGTATGGTCAAGAGGGCTGAGGCTGCGGTGGCGGATGGAGGAGAGATAAAGGCGGTGCTGTGGTACCAAGGGGAGAGCGACACCCTCACGGCGGAGGATGCGGCGGCGTATCAAGGGAGGATGGAGAAGTTGGTTGCTGATCTCCGGGAGGATCTGAAGTTGCCCTTGCTTCCAATTATCCAGGTTCTTAATCTCACTGTCTTGTATTTTGGTGTTCACTTTAGCTTCTTTTTTTTTCGTGGGTGGTTCATTTTTGCCGTGTTTGAATCCGAGTTGAACTTCACAAGAATTGATTGAATTTTGGAAGAACAGAACTTAACTGTTTTACGCATTCTTTAGTTCAGTATGACGGATTAATTTTGACCACGGACATGAATATGATGAACTGATAATATATTCTTCAGCTTGGCTAGTTTAAGCAGCAGATCAGACATTTAGATTAGTGTCATTACTCCTTTGTACTATTTAGTTCCGCCTTTATCAAATCTGATATTGTTCACCGGTGAAAAATTGTGAAAATTTACAATGTAGATGGAGTTGGGATAATATATTGAAATGTAAGCATCTACAATAGCTTTGTGCAATTCTGTGGTAGGTGTGAGGTTACTGATATCGGAGCCGTAAAAGAAATTTTGTTATTTAGAGTCATTGATTCAAATCCCGCTTATATTGGCATTTGCACCTCCCACAAAACCCCAATAAGAAAATCTAAACCCCTGCCTTGATCAAACCCTACTCTCAATGGGATTCTGAGGTAATGGTTTGGTTTGGATGGATTAACATCTAAAGCACCGTGTTAGAAGCTAAGAAAGAAGTATTTTCTGACCAAAAGGACTGCTATCATGTTGAATTGGAGCTTGATGCTGGGATAATTATCCCAACCTGAAAAGGGTCTACATAGATTATGTGTGTGTGAGCTTTTGGTTCTATGTATTCGAACGTTTATGGGAGTAAGTGCTTGAATCAGGTGGCGCTTGCATCAGGAGACGAAAAGTATATGGAGAAGGTGCGAGCAGTGCAGCTGGGGATGAAGGTTCCAAATTTGGTCTGTGTGGATGCAAAGGGGTTGAAACTCAACAATGACAATCTTCACTTAACTACCGAGTCCCAGGTTCAACTAGGCTTGATGTTGGCTGATGCCTATCTCTGCCATTTTCAACCACCTGCAGTCTCTCCTGAGAAGCCTCTTCCGTGTTCTGATTCAAAAGGCAAATCACATATCCCTGCTTCGCTCTTCTATGTTTCTTGCTTTCTTCTGGCCTTCACTGGGTCTGTTTTATTGTCGTTTTCATTTTTCATTTCTCACCATTTGAAGAGCTAATGTGACACCAGAGTTCTCTTGTGTTTAACGTTGTGTGGTCGCCATTTCCAGGATGGTAGAATATGGGCTTTCTGGTTTATTATTTTCAGGGCTGGTCTAGATGAATGATGATTGATGAGGCTTCTTCCCTTAAATTTCACGATCAATTTCGACCAACATTGCGATGTATAACGTGGGAGGATTTTTCCCTGTTTGACAATATGGAAATGCTGTAGTTCATGCCTTCATGGTGTGCCATCTTTCCCCCTCCTTGGGGGGTGTGACCAAGTTTCCGTATCCATCATGGATTGATGATGTGTATGAGTAATAAGTATATAATTGTACAATTTGGAGTACTTCGCTTCTTTTTGTCTTTGAATAGGGTTCTTTTCTGAGGCATTGAAGGCTTTACCGTGATTTTACAATAGGTAGATGCTGTTCTTTTTGTTGATAAATTCCAATTTATTAGCCTCAATGAACTTTAATTAACTTCAACTTACCTCACCAACTTTAATAAAAAAACTCACTTCAACTAATTTTAATTCACTTTTACTATTTTAAGCAACTTCTACTCATCGTATAAAAAAATTTAATCTATTTCAATCAACTTCAATTCACTTCAATTCACTTCGACCTACTTTGACCAACTTTAATTCACTTCAGTAAAAAAATACTCATTTCTATCTCCTTTAATGCACTTCTATTAATCTTAATTAATTTTACCTATTTAACAATTCATATTTTCCAAATGAAAAGAACAGGCCCTGTAGATAAGCTTATGACTTCAATTATACTGCTACTAAATATATCATATTACATATCTCCGAGTATATGTTTTTAGGTCTCATGTACATAATTTTTCACTATATTTGTCGTATGGGTGATCTTCAATATTTAAATATTGAAGATCCAGCGGGCTAAGTTAGCTTGATGTCCATGCTCCCACGGGTAGGTCCATCCGGCCCTTTGAGAATGAGGCCTGGATCAGAAACAGACAAAAGAAAAGGAAAAACTTGGAGCCCTAAATTTCTGGATGAGTTGGAGAAAGAGTAAATTCACCGACTCCTTCGATGATGGTAGTGATGGTTGCTGTCAAATGTCAATGACTCAATGAGAATATGAAGAAAAATTTTACTCCACTCCTTTAGCACAACGCCTGCAAAGTGCAATTTGAAAGTGAAAGCATTATCTTAACTGTCATGATGTGATTGAGAGATTTATTCTCTCATTTTGTACGTCGTGTGTTTTTATTTTAGTTGGTGTTTTTGTATTTGCTCCTTAGTATTATTTTGAATTTTACCCTATTACTAATCGAAAAAAATAATAAAAGTATATACTGTTAGTGTGATTGTGTGAGTGCTTCGGTGCTTCCCCTTCAAAAAAAAAAAAAGAAAAAGAAAAAGAAGTGGGGACAAAAAAAGGTGATGGAAGAGATAAATGAAGCACTTACCCATCCCAATTTGTGCAATTATTTCCCATCAATATAAGACAACACTTTTTGATATGGGTCTCATTTTCGCCGGATCAGACAGTCTTACCCTTATCAAAATTACTATCTGTAGAGAGACTTCCCATCAATATAAATGACAACTAATTTCTTCGTGTAGGACACATATAGTTCAATGATATCTAATCTACATGACAACTCAATTTAACTAAAATTATATTTGAAGGGGAGCCTTAGATCAACAGTAAGGCTGTCTTCGTATGATCAAAAGGTCATGGTTTCGAGCCTTGGAATCAGCCACTAACAAAGTCAGAATAGGTTGCCTATAATATACCCCTTGGAGTAGGGCCCTTACCTGAACTCTGCGTGAACGCAAAATGCTTGTGCACTGAGCTACCCTTTGATATTTCTATTTCTTCACCTACCATTTTTCCTTTTGTTTTACTTGCCAAACAATCTTACAACCTACAAGAACAAATCTTCGCTCACTCGCTATAAAAACAAAATTTTTACACAGATTCTGGCCGATTTTTTAAATCGGGTGAGTTTTTGACAAATTTACGTCCACCCATAACCCATTCACCAACCCAACCCAGATATCCTTGCTGAAATAAAACCCAACCTCGTCATCAGCAACAATTAACAACAGAGCCCTGTACAAGTGGGTCAGAAAGAAACGCAGAGAATCCTCATTTGAACTGCTGCATCTGCCTGCAATGGCAGCCTCAACAGCTTCAACATCTCTCACTTCAAACCCATCTCTCAATATCAAACCCAGAAATCTCCATCCCACCATTACCAACACCAATTCCCAGCTTTCTCTCTCCTCCAAACTCTCTCTCTCCCCTTCAATCTCCCTCCTTTCCCGCCACCCCCTCTTCCGCCTCACCGCGGTAGCCGAGAAGAAATCCACCGTTTCCGCCCCCCTCGACGCAAAACCCACCATTTTGGTCGCTGAGAAGCTCGGTGAAGCGGGGTTAGACCTCCTCAAAACATTCGCAAATGTAGATTGCTCGTATAATCTAAGCCCAGAAGAACTATGCACCAAGATCTCACTTTGCGATGCCCTGATTGTGAGAAGTGGCACTAAGGTCACAAGAGAGGTGTTCGAGTCCTCTGGTGGCCGGTTGAAGGTGGTCGGAAGGGCTGGTGTTGGTATCGACAATGTAGATCTGGCGGTGGCGACCGAGCATGGGTGCTTGGTGGTTAATGCGCCGACGGCTAATACGGTGGCGGCGGCTGAGCATGGGATTGCGTTGTTGACTGCTATGGCTAGGAACATTGCCCAGGCTGATGCGTCCGTCAAGGCTGGTTGGTTTTCTTTCGAATTTTTTTTTTCCTGCTTGGCATTTCGTCGAACATGATGTATGCGTTTGATGCGGTTGTTATATGTCCTGGGTTATTTGGATCTGTTGTGAAATGGGGATTCTGGGTTTTGGTTATTTTAGATTCAAATATGTCAGTTTGCTTTGGGTATATCTGATTCCTGAGTAAGTGTGTTTGTTGTCGACTGTTCTATTGATAAGATGGTAGGCCTTGTCTTTTTATTAAAAAATGGAGTTTTTTGATTGTTCTATTGATAAGTCGGAACAATTTTGGCGCAGGAGGTTCGTTGATTGTATTACACAATGGTTATCTTTGGGTTTTATGTTTAATTTGTTACCATAGGAGAAGGCTCAATTTGTTGTAATACGATTAGTTCTTCAGGTGTACATCATGTGCTCTGTTTTGGAAAATCTTTGCTTCCTGTGCTATTGTACACTGAACTCATTGTGTGATGTTAATGATTCGTGGGTAAATCTGTTTATTGTTGACTATTCTAGTGATAAGATAGAAAGCCTTGTCTTTTATTTAAAAATGGAGTCTTTTGACTGTTCTGTTGATGAGTAGGGTCAAATGAGGTAAAAAGTTTGTGGGTTGTGGCACAAAGTATTTCATCTTGGGGTTTAGGTGGGTTTATGCTCAATTTATTACTACAGAAGGCCCTCTCATGTTGCCAAAGTCGTTTCCATGTTCTTTAGTGATCATCTTACTATACATTGTGTGATTAGCTCCTCATGTATACTGTATACTCTGTTTTGGAAAAGCCTATTTTGTTGTGCTTCAATGACTTGTCATACTTGCACAAATTGACATATTTATGTCAATTCAGGGGAGTGGAAGAGGAACAAGTATGTGGGTGTATCGCTTGTGGGGAAGACACTAGCCGTGTTGGGCTTTGGGAAGGTTGGATCCGAGGTTGCTAGGCGTGCCAAAGGGCTCGGAATGCATGTCATTGCCCATGATCCCTATGCGCCAGCTGACCGTGCCCGTGCTATTGGGGTGGAACTTGTCTCCTTTGAAGAGGCTATAGCTACAGCAGACTTCATCTCCCTTCACATGCCTCTTACACCTGCTACATCGAAGATGCTCAATGACGAAACTTTTGGTAAGATGAAGAATGGAGTTCGGATTGTGAATGTGGCTCGTGGTGGAGTGATTGATGAAGATGCTCTAGTGAGGGCTTTGGATTCTGGGAAAGTTGCACAGGTACTTATCATTTGTACAACAATTTTTTCACAGGATGGAAAAAAACAGAATTGCTGCTTTGTTACAGGATTAGATGACTGACTTCTTTCTTGCAGGCTGCACTTGATGTCTTCACACAAGAGCCTCCACCAAAGGACAGTAAGTTGGTAATGCATGAGAGGGTGACTGCCACTCCCCATCTTGGTGCTAGCACTATGGAGGCCCAGGTATGGTCTCTGATTCACGCCGGGGTTTGCCCACTTATAGTCTGTTTGTAATGTTACTGCATGTTTCTCATTGGCAGGAAGGAGTAGCCATTGAAGTTGCTGAGGCAGTTATTGGGGCATTGAAAGGGGAGCTTGCAGCAACTGCAGTCAATGCTCCTATGGTTCCGGCTGAGGTATATTCTCTATCTTGGTCTGTCATTTGGTGATTGTCAAAAGCAATGGAGACACGAAGTGTATGAAGTTGGCTTCAGCCCCTTTTGGTGTACTGGTTTGATGTCAGTCTTTGCTTGGCCATGATTATTTATGTGGCTTGTTGATATCACTGACCCTTTGTGATTCTGTTGATCTGCTAGCTTCTGTGTATTTTATGCTGGAGGGCTTTATGTGTGTCATTGTTGTACCTTCTATTTTCCTTAAGTGGTCGAATTAACTTTATTGATATCACCTAATCCGTGGGCCCTGAGGTAATCACTTCTGGTGGAAAAATTCAGCTTCTGTTCCTGGAAAAGCGAAAATCTCTCAATTACGAATGGCATAGTAACTTATTTTTTTGCTTTCGAGGCTTTATACACTTATGTCATGGGCGGTTCGATCCATCTCCAACACCTCACTTGCCAGAAAAAGGACCTTGCGTACAGTGTCCCAAGTTCTAATAATTGTTGAGTTTCACTCTTCATCTTGCATGGCTTCTGCTTTTCCAAATCTCCTATTTGATTTGGTTTTGCTGCTGCATGGAGGATACAGAGTTTTTGGTGATGCATTTTTCCGATGGTGACTTTACCCTTTTGGTCAGGTCCTTACTGAGCTGAAACCTTATGTTGAACTTGCTGAGAAGCTCGGCAGATTGGCTATTCAGTTAGTAGCTGGTGGAAGTGGTGTCCAGTCTGTGAAGGTGGGCTACACTACCTCAAGGGCTCCCGATGACCTTGACACAAGGGTTCTCCGAGCCATGGCAACCAAGGGTCTAATAGAGCCCATCTCCAGCACCTTTGTGAATCTGGTGAATGCGGACTTCACAGCCAAGCAGAGGGGGCTTCGCATTACTGAAGAACGCATTCTTCTTGATGGTTCCCCTGAAAGCCCGCTTGAGTCTATCCGGATCCAGCTTGCAAATGTGGAGTCTAAGTTTGCCAGTGCCATTTCAGATTCTGGGGAGATCAGACTTGAAGGAAAGGTCAAAGACGGAATCCCTTACCTAACTAAGGTGGGCTCCTTCGAGGTAGACGTCAGCTTAGAGGGCAGCATCATCCTATGCCGACAGGTGGACCAACCCGGAATGATTGGAAAGGTCGGAAGCATTTTGGGAGAGGAGAATGTGAATGTCAACTTCATGAGTGTGGGAAGGTTAGCTCCGAGAACCCATGCTCTTATGACGATTGGGGTAGATGATCAGCCTAGCCCCCAGGTCCTGAAGAGGATCGGGGAAATTCCAGCCATTGAAGAGTTTGTTTTCCTGAAGCTATGATGATTCTCATTGGATTCAAACATATACCACTCACCACAGTGAGTTTCGAAGGTACTTGCTTAGACACAATCGAATTTGTGACATTCGAGCTGCTGCGCAAATAATTTTGAATTATGAAGAGTGAGTTTAGGTAGTTTTACTTGTTTTGTTTATCGCTATTTTCATTACATCGAAATTCCATTCTTGCTGCTGAAGATTTGATGCACCAATGTGTAGTGTGTAACAGCTAACATCATGTGAGATTGTAAATCACAGGAGCAAGTGACGGAGATCCATCAGTAATAATTTTCTTTGTAACTTAATTTTGTTCCGAAAAGTTTCGAATTGGTCTGAAAAGAACGAGGATGCGTTTGATTCAATTTTGTTGTAATGGAATGACATGGGGAATGATTTAATTAGGAGATATAGGACTTATTTTTTTAATTTTTGATTCTATTTATTTGGTTCAATTTAGGAGTAAATTCATTATAACTTAAAAATGAGATCTAAGCTATGGGCAAGTGAAAAATATTCTAACCAAACGTGAGTTATGTAAATATAAAATACCACTCTCATAACGGAGCTCAAACAACCTTGAACCAAATAGGAGATTAGATAAGGCTAAACGAGAGTTTTATACAAAAAGAGAAGATCAATCCTTAATCTTATTGGGACGAGGGAGTCTAAAAACACGGAAAATTTCGCTAGCTCAGTCTTATGCGAGAGCCTTGGAACAACGATAAGGTTATCTCCGTGTGACCAAAAAGTTACAAGTTCGAACCTTGGAATCAGCCACTGACAAAGTCAGATTAGGCTGCCTACAATTCAACCCTTAAGGCGGAGCTCCTCCTTGAACCCTGTGTAAATATGGGGCGCTTATGCATCGGACTGTTCTTTTAATCTTATGCGAGCGCATGAGTTCAGTGGATATAATTAATTGACTAAAATCATTCGCCAAGTCTTAATTTTCCAATAGTCCATATTCGCACACATGACACAACACGGATGATTGGACAAAGATGTAATGAAAGCAATTGACGGGAAAAATTGGGTTTCAATTTTCCTGCTAGAACCTTTTATTTTTTTTTTAAAATCAGAATTCGTACCTGTATAGATGACTCAAAAAATAAATATTCGTGCAGTTACATATTGACAATCAATTTTTGAGAATACTAGTCTGGACCCGTGCTTTGTACGGTGTATTTTAAATAGACAGTTGGTGGACATATAGTATGCAAGCAATAAACCAATAATCATTGTAGACATAGTTAATATTATAAATTTGAAAAGATGATAGAATAATCAATGAAAAATATATGTGGAACTTCGTGCATAACCATTAGGATTAACGATTAAAAACTATATAACTGTTAAAAAGGTCTATAATAGTATAATAGAGATAGTAGATAGTGATTATAATAAAAAGCGAACTAAATAACAAAATGAGAAGTCAATCTATGGCGCCAATGACGAAGAATCCACCTTCTCTTTTTATATCTACAGAGAGAATAAAGTTTTAGTAATTATTTATATAACAATGATGGGTTTAAAGTTTAAATTTACATGTTGTCTACCTGGTGTACCTAACATTAGTTTTTCGCAAATAATAAACTTCTTCCTCTCAATTGACTGACGCAATAAAAGTGATAGAAACTTCTACTTTATGATGGTGGGGGGGTTCCATGATAAATACCCATGGGTTACCTATGTAATCATCTATAATCGCATAAAGCTATAGATGACCATATGACTGTGAAAAATATCATAAAATACACTAAAAGGTGTTCACATGTGAACATTTAGAACAATACCAATGAACTTATTTAAAAGGATGTGATTATTAATTTCAATTACCTGTTTAGTTATCGAATATTACGGAGAAACTAAACTTTGGAAATGAAATTAGTTACATGTATTTTCAATTTGGAATTTAACTTACCAAAAGATGTCAAGTTCATATCGAGGAGGTCATTCCTTGTAACTTAGCATTGACATTCATGGAGTCACCACTAATCAATAATAGGAATAAGAATGCAAGAAGTCAATGAAGCACCTTGAGTGCTAAATCTAAAAATAATATCTCATCAGAATATGTAATATTGTGGTAGACTGTTAGTAAGTCCAAACACCAGAATATGCAGGAATTAGTGCAATAATAAGTCAAAATATGTTACATTAAGTAAACTAATGTAAAAAAAAAAAATTGAAGCACACATTGCGCTCTTTCATTAAACTAATTCGAAATTGGAAACAATAACACATATATACATATATATGTTTCGAATATGTAAAATTATGCATGTAAAAATTCCCCTAATCCTAACATTAAAAAATATCATAAATATAGTAAAAGGTGTTCACATGTGAACATTTAGAACAATATCAATGAACTTATTTAAAAGGATGTGGTTATTAATTTTACTTACCTTTCTAGTTATCGAATATTAATTTCAGTTACCTTTTTAGTTACCTTTCAACTTATTTAAAAGGTGTTCACATGTGAATATTAATTTCAGTTACCTTTCAACTTAGCATTAACATTCAAGGATTTATCTAACTTAAATTTAATCAGGCTAGCTGCCAGTAAATGCTAATAATTTAAATAATTAGTAAAGTGCTGGTAAAAAAGGACAAATTTTCAAAAAGTTAGTACTATGATGGTCTCTCTCTTCAGGCCAAGAAGAACTGCATCAGAAAGGTGTGTGTCATCATAGACATAGTTTATGTTGACAACACATGTACTCAACTCAAATCCTGATCTACAAAATTTGAATCCAACATCACCCACAAAAAAAGAAAAGAGTTACCCATATTGATACATGACCACAACCATGTGTGGAGACTGGAATATAACGTGGGCCCATTTGCAATTTGCTAGTGGACTCTAAAAATGGGTTGGGCTAAGACTTTGCTAACCCAGTGTTTTGCCTTCATTGGTGGGGTTTTGATGTAATGCAACTTTAGTCTAGCTGAAACCATTGCATCATCAAACTTCCTAATTTCAACTTGATTATATTATGGTAACCAAGTGATAAGTATTAGTCATTTCCACAAACACTCAACATAAGCATCCCCCGGGGGGGGGAATCAAGGCATGAAATTTCATAGTAACCACAAGTGAGTTTACTGATTTAATGGAGAACAGAAATGTATGCGCACAAATTTGTAACTTAAACAAACAATAGCCAATACAAAACTAATCACAAATTCCTTGTCAGAGTTCTATATATGAATCAAATTTATAACTTAAACAAACAATAACCAATACAGAACTAATCACAAATTCCGAAATTACCTAACTTACACAAATTGAATCCAACACTAATCCCACACATCCTACATAAGCACATATCGCAGACAATCACATAGGGTAGCTTCTCATCACAGACACACCAAAATAGAAAGACTTACAAAGGCAGCACTTCAGCAAAAATTAAAACACGCGTTAACAAAACTGACCCTGAAATTGGTTTTTTATTTTATGAATGTTGCTGTAATTGTATGAAGTCAGGATCATCATACCATGTAGCCAGGAGCAATAAGAGAGCAAGTAGCAAAGAACAATACTCATTGGTTTGCTTCCCAGTTCAAGCTATACATCCAACATAATCAGGAGGAGATGCTAATACAGTGGAATACATTACTCTTTGCTTGCTCCTATACTCGAGAGATGTTGGGGGCAAAAATTTTAAATTGAAAAAAACCCCAGAACCAAGAATACACATAATCAAGTGAAACAAATAATCAACATCAGAAGCAAAAAGCATCACGAGAAACCCACTCCCAAATCCCAATAGGGTTGTACAGCAACAATTAGCCTACTGTGAATTCTGGAAGACCAATACCTAAAATTGGAAGAGATTAAGCTTGAAATACACGACTGATAAGAGTAGCTCCAATGCATCCTGCAACAGAAAATTTCAAAACATCATACTATGAATAAGATTGGCAAATTTATGTATGAAGATCCACAAATTCATAAATGATGGATAATGCATAAATCCAAAGGTCTGAGGTTTTTCCAATGTGATTATGCTTACCTAGCAAGATCAGAACGCTTTAAAAATATGTTTTGAAGAATTCACTTGATTAATTGCAAACGATTTATGAGATGAAAGAGGTGGTTATGAGATAACATGTGAGATTGGGGGAATTGATAAACTGTTAAAACCAAAAACACATGGTCGTTTGAGGAGTCCATGAGCAGTGAGTAGTGAGCAATTACTAAGTTGTGACTGCTTAGGAGAGAAGTGGGAGACAAATTTGTGAGGGCTTAGGAGTCATTTGGAGGTGGGAACCATATCGTAACCGAGGTAGATTTTTTTTAAAAAAATAAAATGTAAATTAAAAGATAGGTTGTGCAGCATACCTGGAAATTAAAAGATAGGTTGCGCAACCCATTCCGGCAGGATTTCCGTTGGCTTCAATCCACAGATATGAGGCTTCTTGCTGTCCATCCTCCTTTGATAAGGTCCTTTCTCCTCCTCCAATCTCTTCACCTTCAATTGCAACGACTTGTTCATATCACTATCACAATCATCAATCAGATCTCGATTCAATCCAAAACACAAAAACCTCTCAGATCTTGCACACAAAGAAGAACCTTGAAAATTTACATGATCTAAATACAACCAAATGTCAAAATTGAAAACAGAGACTTACAGAGAGATTATTAGTTGGTAGAAGCTAGAGACAGAAAATTGAAAGAGGGTTAGGTTAGGTGATGAATAAATCAAAAGAAAATTAAGATTGAAAAGGGATAAGAAGGGGAGTTGGGAATGGAATAGTTTCTGGCATGCTCATCTGCCGGTTTTCGCATGGACCCCCAAGTCGAATTACAGAGATGTGTGGGTTCAAAGCTGTTGGGCTAGAACTGGAATTGGGCATTTGAATGAGCTGTAGAGACATGAGCATTTAGGCCGAAATAATCTGTAGATCTGCAGAAACATTAAGCATGTGTAGCAATTTTCATGATGGAAGCCATGGGAATGCAAGAAATAGGAAGACAGAGGAAGGAGACAGAGAGAGAGAGAGAGAGAGAGAGAGAATGTAGAGGTTTGGGAAGCTTGGAAAATTCTAGGTTGGCCGAGGAGTTTGGAGAGATAGGGGGAGAGAGAAGACAGAAAGAGATGGGTAACTGTTTAATAGTGAGTCATTTATTTATTTTAGATTTAAGCGTTAAAAGTGAATCAAAGGTTGTTATTCATGATTATGGTAATTTAACGGTTAAGAAGTTTTAATTAATGGGAATTTAGGAAAAGGCAGTTACTAAAACTTTACTATTATGTATTATATATATAGATATATAGATATCAAAACAAACAATAATTGTACTTTATATTATGCAAATGTTTTTCCAACCAATGAAAACATTTTTAGGTACTTAGGAAAAAACTTTTTGATGATATAACAAAATTGCGTAAATAGTTATTAGTTTTTTTAAAAGCGGATATATATATATATTTTTTTACAAAGGTAAACAGGAAACAATAATAGGGTTAGACGCCTCTTCTCGTAAGAGTACATTTTTACAACGAATATAGGATAGAAGCAGTAGTATTTTTATCTTCCATCAACTAGAATTATACATTTTTCGCATGATACTTTTGTTTTAATTAAACGATAGACAAAGCTACAGATGCAAATTAAATACGAAGAAAATCAAGTGGTTTTTCGTGTTCATCCATACAAATTTGAATCGGCATATACATCCCATAAACAAGTGGAGCACAATACTCGCTATTATTTGAAAGTTTCAATTCTGAGAACTTTCGAAGAATGCATGCATCAATCATAGTCACTCACAATCACAACCATACGTACAGGTCTCTCAGAAGATGTTCATTAAGTGATATTATGTAACACCTTAATTACGGTCAAAATTGAAGTTTAAAAGATTTGGCACGATTACAAAACTACGCATATCTAATGTATTTTTGCAGATAGAGTTATGAATCAAGAATATATATGGACACCCCTAAATTAGATCCAAAAAATTATAGATATAGTTTAAAGATATCCAGCTCACATATTGTAATAGCTCGAACCTAAATTATGTTAATTACTTTGGTTAATCTATGTTTAAATTAACAAAGCTTAGCGCCCCATTTCAATTCAACATTCGCATAATTTATGCAGTTGCAGGTTGAGATGACAAAGTAACCACGAAATAAAAATGAATCATTTTCAGTACAAAGTCATTCAAAACTTCTAAGGAAATAGAAACTTAGTCGTTAATAAACAGCGAGAAAGTTTATAATTTCCATGAAATATAGGTAAATAAAATCATAATATGAGTGAAAAAAATATTAATAAATGCAAAAGCAAATGCTAATCAAATGGATAAGTTTATAGTTTTTTTTCAAATAAAAAAAGTGATAATAATTCGAAGCTTATTATACCAGACTTGATGATTAACATAAAAAGACAACAACAACAACAACAATAGTCAACTCAAGGCTTAATTCGACTCAAGATACTTTTCACAAACTCTCAATACCTCACTTGACTATGTTATTATCTACAACACTCAAAAACATTCCTCACACACCCGATCCTCAATCAACGTACACAAACAACCCACAGATACATTTTATTTAAAAATTCGCAACTTAAAATATACACATCAAAAATTCATGAAAAATTACAGAAAATTGTAAAATACTATATAAACCTACAGTAAATTTTTTAGAGTTTTTCTCCAAGACAGTAATTTCCAAAAATTAAAATGGCGGTCGAAAGTGTAAAAATTTTGTAAATTCTATCGTGACGATAATAATAAGAATAATAAATAATTATGATACTAATAGCAAATCTCAAAAAAAAGAAAAAAAGTAATTATCTTGATTTTTTATGTTCCAATTAACCGACATTTCCCTCCTCATCTTTTATTTCACTTGAAATGAAATGCCCCTCCCCATTCTCTCCCGAAAAACATGAACACTCCCCCTCCACTGCCCTGTTCTGTTTGGCCGCCTGCTGGCCGGCCATCCGCCAGTCGCCGGCCAGCCGTCCGTCGCCGGCACCACCCAGCCACGCCCCCTCCCCTCTCCTTGTTCCCTTTTCTTCTTGGTTCATGGGTAATTGCAAGGTAAGTTTCAAGAGTTCCCTTAATTGATTTCACCATCTACCTCTTTAATTTAGTTGATAAATTTACTCTTTTAGCATTAGATGAGTACGGTGGTGTTAATTTGTGGTTGTGATGATAAATTGTGTGGGCTAGAATAGCTAATTACTTGTGGGTATCCATGGAAGGGTGAGTTGAGCATGGGTGGTGGAATTGAGCCCATATGAGTAATTGTGTTGAAGTTTAAGGGAATTTGTTGTGTTTTGAAAGAAATTAGAGATTGATTATGGATGTGTTGAGTATTTGCCATTGAAGGGATGAAAGAGGTGAATAAAGACCTCAGGTTGAGAAAAACAAACGAGGTACCAAAGCTCTGAACATATCCAAAAACAGGGCCAACTTCAGGAATAAACCGGCATGTATTGACATATCAAAAAAATTGTAAAAATTGTAATTTTTGGTGGATAGGTAGGGCAATGAGTTATATTTCAGTTGTCTTTGGAATCGCTTAATTCCGAGTTTTGTAGACAAAGTTATGGTCAATTTACCGAGACTGTGCGGAAAAAAAGAGAGCTGTGCACGGTTTGGTTTAAGCTCAATTTTAGCGATCATGTTGTGTTGGTTGTGTTTTACGTTGTGAATAAAAGTGTTGCGGGACTTCCTAAACTTTTTATATTGGGGTTTAAGTCTCAATTCGAGGTCGGGAGAAAAAGATATGAAATTTCTAAGGTAAACTGCAACCCGATAATAAAATATGGTGAAGTGGTGAATTATAATTGTTGGAGGGGTCATCTTTACATAAATGGTGAACTAATTCTTAATATGGAACTAGAGAAAGATCTAAAACTTAGGAGCAGGAGTGAGTCTGAGGTCCAATTTAATTATGTAGTGAAGATGATGGATTATAATTAGTGTAAAGATGACTAAAGATATAGGCATTGTCCGAGAATATAAATGAAAGTGGAGTGAGGTTCTTTTGAGTTGAAAATGACGTATTTTCTAGGAGTTAATGATAATGTTTTTCTCAATAATAATAATATTATTGATAATGATGATGATGATGATGGTAATAATATTAACAATGGTGGAGACAACAATATCAATGTTCATAAAAACGATAATAGCTTTAGCACTATTAATAAGGATGACAACGATTGGATTATAAAGGGGAAACAAGATTATGTGGTTGGTTAAATAAGTGAGGATGGGTGCCTTGGTAATTAAAAGAAATGACAAGGTAAACTATGAATTAATTATTAACGATATAACCAACAAATATTATGTGAAGCTTCACTAACCATTAAAATATATATATTTGGAGCAAAAACGGGGTTATTTTCGTTGTCATCAAGCCATAAATAACTATTTTATAAAAGGGAAGGAATTTAAAAAATTTCAGGTACGTTTACTGTCTATACCCTTCAAAAATTCACAAGTTTTTCATAAATATCAAAGTCTCATAATATATAATTATTTAATAAATCATTTTCAATTATTGCTTTGCCACATAATCAAGCGGACCCATCAATTATCAATCATCAGGGCTTACGCCCTTCAATTCACATGCGCGGCCTCAAGTTAGGCTATTCGATCGGTCTGACAGGTGTACACCTATTCGATGATAGCAATATATATATGAGCTCATCAGTTTGGGTTTTACTTTCAGATAATAATCAGTAACGGTTCTATTATGATTCTCACTCTCCCTGATTTCTAACTAAAATGAATTGAAATGCCGCCGCTCAATGAAAAACAAAATGAATTTATTTCTTTATTGTGTAGGAGTATGCGTATTGAGTTTCGGCTCATTATTTAAATGTTTTTATGTTTTATGTCTTAGGTTAATAAGTTCTGAAGTCCTTATTTGACAGCACCAAAAGGGCAAGAGGACAATTGAGGAAGTCTAGACAAGCTCGCAGTGGCATTTCGGAGAGTCATGGGTCGTTATAATGTAAGTTATGAGGTTACTGGACTTTCAATGAGCAAGGGGGAGAATGTCCTAATGGTGTATCATTTGGTTTCCATGTAAGTTAGAACATTCTTGTGCATATATTAGGTAAGTCAGCTGAGCCTTGTCCTCCTAGGATAGCGATAACATCCTAACATTGACGCTTCCGTTGTACTGACCATTAGTGGTTAGTTAATTGAAACTAATAATGCGATTAAAAGTTGGGGCGACATTTTTAATTTCTTTAAATATCAAAAGTACAGTTATAAAGCTGGAATTTGATACATAAATAGCATAAAATTAAATGCACCTAAGTCCAAATTTCTCTCTCTCTCCCTCCCTCTCTTGTCCAGAGTAAGATTTTTATTTGATCTAATTCTAGTCTCTTTAATTTTCTTTTACTGTTATTGTTTTTTTCTGGCTATTGTCTAGTTGTAATGTGTTCTTGGTGCAAATTTTTCTTTAACTTGACTCTAATAATTGACTTGAACTTGATGTTATTTTTTCTCCTTTTGGTGCAATTAACTGGTGCCGATTGCTTATTTGTAGTTGTATCTAATTTTTGACATGTTCAACTCATGTCTCAATCTTTTTTGGTGTTATTGCTTAGTGCTGATGATATGTCTTCTGTAACCAAATATTTTAATAAATGCTACGTAATCGTAACATTCTGCAATTTCAGCCCAATTTATATACCAAACTCAAAATATGAAAAACAGCAAAGAACAAATGTAGTAGTACATGTAACATTTTTTTGGGAGGGTAAAAAAGAGGGGTATATTATTATTAGACCTGGCAAAAATGGACCCAACTCGACCCCGCCTGAAAGTTTTGGATTTTGAACACGATTTTCTCGACCTGAAGTTGAAATAAACCGAACTCGAAAAATCTGCAAATTTTTGGGTCAAACCCGACCCAAACCCGAACCCGAACCCGAACCCATCCTCTCAACCAGAATATCATATCCATATTTTTATTTTTCTTTAATTTTTTCCCTTAATAATGATAGTTTTTCATTATAATGAATCGTTCAGAGAGACGTTTTATAACTATCGCATCTCTTCGCAAATTAGATGGTAGTACCCGCTCTTTCTGAAATTTATTCTCATAAAATAACGTCATATATAACTTATAAATGGAACAATTTCAGAAATGGATATGAAATACCTAGTGTTAAGAAAATCAAATTCAGAATAACACAAGTATTAAAAATATGGAAGTCATACTATTATATTCATAGTGAATTGAATACGTCTCATCGCATTTTAAATAATATTACAGTATAATAATATAAAATTTTGATGTTATAATTAACAAATAATTATAATATTTTGTCCGTCTATAATATTCTTTCATTTGGCATCTTCTAATTGGTCTCGAATTTGATGTAAATGTTGAACAATAGACCAATTTGTGTTCATGTTAGGATCGACCCACTAATCAAGTATACATGATTAGGTAATGGTAGGTTAAGTAACAAAATATCAAATCATTAAATGGGTTACTAATAGGTTAAACTGCTCCAACCCCGTTATCATACTTTAGATGGGTCGACATATGAATGACCCGACCTATTATTAATATTTAATATACAGATCAACACACCAAATGTGACTTAGTGTTTACCGGTACATGACATTCATTTATCAAATTATAATTAGAATGCTTGTACATTGAATATAGACAATTTTAAGTAATAAATATGCAAATATTTTGATTTTTACAAAAAGAGAAATAACTCACTAAAAAGGCGCTCTAAATCCATTAGGTTGATCTGCAGCCCGTGAAATTGAAATACACCCGATCGTATTTTACCCGAACCTGAAATACACCCGACCTGTTGATAAACCTCAAATTTGACCCATTTTCGACTCTAATTCTTCCCCTTTTCTCCTATAATCTTTCGACTAATCTTAGCAAAAAGGGGGGCTGAATACACTTTCTTGACCCATTATGCGCTAAATTGTCCTATCTCTTGATCTGCAGGTCTAAGGTCTAGAAAGTGGGAGTTTTCCGCAGGTTTTGCCAAGAATGACGCCCTGGGATCGATTTCTGACATGAATAAAGCGTCGATGAAGCCCGGGAGAATCATCTGGAGACGCACGGTCCGTTGCAGGGTACGCACGACCGTGCCTCGAAGCCAGGAGCTGCGCACTGTTGAAGCACGACCGCGCGCCTGAACCGTGCGTAAGCTGAGACACGCACGGTTGCCCGTGCGTATGTAACACGATCGTGCGTCACTTATTTTGTCGCGATTTAATCAGTTTCGCAAAGGACAGTTGGGGGGGATTATTCTGCTACTTTTCTTCCTCTCTTGAGATAGGCGACTTCTAGGGTTCTTAGGTTTACTTTTTGTTGTTATAGAACTCAAAGCTTTGGATTGGATTTCGTCTACGCTTTCGGTAGATTATTGCAGCAAATTATACACAGTACTCTTTTCTACCCTTTCTCTTACGTTTTAATTCAAGTTTCGCACTCCTTGGCATGTTATTATTAATGCTTGAAGTTGTGATTTTGATTAGAACAATGTTTAGCGGCTAAGTTTCTTAATCTTGGATTGGGTGTAGCCCTTATGATGTGATTTCGATTGTCATTTCTAGGTTTTTGTGAATTTATGCCTAAAGTATAATTGAATTCTCGCTTAGCGTGCCAGGTGTTCGATGAATTGTCTGAGAGGATTAAATTCACGTTCTTAATTAGGGTTTAGGAGACTAACGAAAGTTAGGTCCTTTACTTAGAGTAGCTTTGTGAGCGGTTGAATTACTTGACACGAAAGTAGTTGGGGTTTCAATCGGGAATTAAAATTACACGATCTTGTGGTATTGAGATTCTAGTTTCATGAAAATAGATAACTAGAGTAGCCTGACCAGTCTAATGACCTTTGAAAGAAGGCGTAGATGCTTTTAATTGGTAATCATCCCATTTCAATTATCTTACGGGCAGATTCACATAACCTAGTTTACTTTTTAAGGAACATCATAGTGTGGTGAACCCCAATCTAAGATTCTCTTCATAATTGATTTAGACCCAATAGAAATAGAATCAGTTAAGCTCACTCCATTAGACTTAAGCCTAGATTAAGTGTTAAAGGTTGATTCGGTGATTGAAACCAAGTTCCCTGCGGATACGACCCGTACTTGCCTTTACTGGCTACAACCGGCACCGTGCACTTGCGGTACATTTTTAACACAACAAGTTTTTGGCGCTGTTGCCGGGGAACTTGTTTGATTTCAACATCGAAAGCGATTTTAAACGCTTGAGATTAGGCTTTTTCCTTTTTCTTTTCCTTTTTCCCTTTCCCCTTTTTCCTCCTTCTTGCTTGTTTTTACTCTTGCTTGAGCTTGCTTACGCTTGGTGATAAACCTATATTTTACACACTTTTAGGCATGATTTTTACCTATTAACTCGGCAGTTTCTGGTATAATTTTGTGAGTTTAGAGGTCGATTATTCATTGTTTATCTCAAATCTGCCTAAAAGTCGGGTTTTTGTGTTTACAGGAGCCTGACTTGAATAAATGAGGAAAACAAGCTAATGCCGCGCCAAATTGAAGCAAAAAGGATCAATATTGAGTTAAAATAGGAGGCACGGTCACTCCAGGCGAGGTGGCACGAGCGTGCCACCCAAAGAAGGGAAGAAGCGAAAGACAGAGAAGTGGCACGGTGCCCCCGTGCCGAGCGGCACGACCGTGCCACTTTAGTTGTCGCTGTTTTGTCGCTGTTTTGGATTGTAATTCGACAGTTTTCATTCTACCTTTTTCCTCTCTCTCGAAAGGAGCGATTTGAGGGTTCCTAGGTCTAGTTTTATTGCAATTTTAATTCGAAGCTTTGGATTGAATTTGGTTACGCTTTTGGTAGATTACTGCTGCAGATTATATACAGAGTATACTCTTCTTCTTTTTCTTCTTCGTCTTAATTCAAGTATTCGTATTCTTGGTATGTGTATGTTCTTGATTGAGATGTTGTTTAGAATCATGTTTAGCGGCTAAATTCCTTAATCTTGGATTGGGTGTAGCCCCTGTGATGTAAATTGGATTGTTAATTCTAGGTTTTTGTGAATTACGCCAGAGTATAATTGAATTCTCACTTAGCATGCCAGGTGTTCGATGAATTGCCTGAGAGGGTTTTATTCATGTTCTTAATTAGGGTTTAGGAGACTAACGAAAGTTAGGTCCTTTGCTTAGAGTAGCTTTGTGAGCAATTGAATTACCTGACACGAAAGTAGTTGGGGGTGCAATTGGGAATCGAAATTACATGATCTTGTGGTTTTGTTATTCTGGTTTCACGAAAGTAGACAACTAGGTTAGCTTGATCAGTCTAATGACCTTCGAAAGTAGGCGTAGATGCTTTAAACCGGTAATAATTCCATTTCAATTATCTTACAGGCAGATTCACGCGACCTAGTTTATTTTCCAATGAACGTCACAGTGCGGTGAACCCCAATCCAGGATTCCCTTCTCATAATTGACTTAGACCAAATAGAGTTAGAATCAGTTAAACCAACTTCACTCGACATTCGCCTAGATTAAGTGTTAGAAATCGATTCGGTGGTTGAAACTAAGTTCTCTGTGGATACGACCCGTACTTGCCTTTGCTAGCTACAACTGGCACCGTGCACTTGCGGCTATATTTCAACTCAACAAGTTTTTGGCGCCGTTGCCGGGGAACTTGTTTGTTTTCAACATCGAAAGCGATTTTAAACGCTTGAGATTAGGCTTTTCCTTTTTCTTTTTCCTTTTCCCTTTCCCTTTTTCCTCCGTTTTGCTTGTTTTTACTCTTGCTTGAGCCTGTTTACGCTTGGTATAGTTTTGGCTTTGTATGCACAGGCGCAGTCAGGGGAGTCCAAATATGCAAGAGGTTGTCAAAAAGGAGATCCTCAAACTGCTTGATGCTGGAATTATCTACCCTATCTCTGATAGCGAGTGGGTGAGTCCAGTCTAGGTAGTCCCCAAAAAGGGCGGCATGACTGTTATTAAGAATGAGCGAAATGAGCTCATTTCTACTAGGACTGTTACTGGGTGGCGCATGTGCATCGACTATCGCAGATTAAACCAGGCCACCCGTAAGGATCATTTCCCCCTCCCTTTCATTGATCAAATGCTGGAAAGGTTGGCGAAGCATTCCTTTTTCTGCTATCTGGATGGATATTCTGGTTTCTTTCAGATTCCTATCCATCCTGATGATCAGGAAAAGACGACTTTCACATGCCCGTATGGTACATTCGCTTATAGAAGGATGCCTTTTGGATTATGTAATGCCCCGGCCACCTTCCAGCGTTGCATAACCGCCATATTTTCTGACCTTATTGAGAACATCATGGAGGTGTTTATGGACGACTTCTCCGTTTATGGAGGTACCTTCGCCATTTGCTTAGAAAATTTAACCAAGGTACTCCATAGATGTGAAGAAGTCAACCTAGTGCTGAATTGGGAAAAGTGTCATTTTATGGTGCAGGAAGGGGTAGTACTAGGTCATGTCATTTCTGCTAGGGGCATCGAGGTGGACAAAGCTAAGGTTGAGGTCATTGAGCGGTTGCCCCCTCCTACTTCGGTAAAGGGAGTGCGGAGTTTCCTTGGTCATGCGGGGTTTTATCGCCGCTTTATCAAGGATTTCTCCAAAATCGCCAAGCCTCTTACTCAGCTGCTCACTAAAGATGCCCCGTTTGTCTTTACTGATGAGTGCCATGAAGCTTTTTGCAGGATTAAACAGGCACTAATTTATGCCCCCATCATACAACCACCAGATTGGGATCTCCCATTTGAGATCATGTGCGATGCCAGCGATCATGCGGTGGGGGCAGTTTTGGGGCAGAGGAAGGATAAGAAACCAGTGGTGATCTACTATGCTAGTAGAACGCTGGATGAGGCCCAGCAGAACTACACCACGACTGAAAAGGAATTGCTGGCAGTTGTGTTCGCAATGGAGAAATTCAGGCCCTACCTGCTATGCTCCAAGGTCATCGTATATACGGACCACTCTGCCCTCAAGCATCTCCTTGAAAAGAAGGATGCCAAGCCCCGCCTCATTAGATGGATTCTTCTACTCCAAGAGTTTGACCTGGAGATTAAAGACAAGGCAGGGGCCGAGAATGTCGTGGCCGATCATCTTTCCAGGCTCTTTGTTGAGAGCCGCGACACCCCTATTGATGATACCTTTCCCAACGAACACCTCATGGGGATCGAGTCGGGATCCACCCCATGGTTCGCCGACTACGCGAACTATCGAGCTACAGGAGTCCTTCCCGGTGATCTATCCTACCACCAGAGAAAGAAGTTCCTCCATGATGCCAAAACATATTTTTGGGAGGAACCTTTCCTGTATAAGTTATGCAAGGATGGGATTATCAGGAGATGCCTTCCTGAGGGGGAAATTCAAGCTGTGATCTCCCATTGCCATGACTCACCTTGCGGGGGCCACGCTAGCACCTCCAAGACAGCCGCTAAGGTGCTGCAAGCGGGTTTCTTTTGGCCTTCACTATTTAAAGACGTCAATGCCTATGTCCGAGCATGTGACCGCTGCCAGCGGACAGGGAATCTATCTAGGAAGAATGAGATGCCCCTCAACTTTATCCTTGAAGTGGAGATCTTCGATGTTTGGGGCATCGACTTCATGGGACCTTTTCCGTCTTCGAGAGGCCACAAATATGTCCTTGTCGCTGTGGATTATGTCTCCAAATGGGTGGAAGCCGTCGCTAGTCCCACTAATGACTCCAAGGTCGTAGCAAAATTTTTCAAGAAGATTATATTTCCGCGTTTTGGAGTCCCGAGAGTCATAATCAGTGACAATGGCCCACACTTTGTAGAGAAAAGGTTGGAAGCCCTTCTGAAGAAGTACGGGGGGCATCACAAATTTGGGCTCAGCTATCACCCCCAGACTAGTGGCCAAGTGGAAATCTCAAATCGTGAACTCAAGGCCATTTTGGAGAAAACAGTTACGCGATCGCGAAAGGATTGGGTGGATAAGCTTGATGACGCTCTTTGGGCCTACTGCACGGCTTTCAAGACTCCTATAGGTACCACCCCCTTTCGCCTTATCTATGGCAAGCCTTGCCACCTCCCCGGAGAACTGGAACATAAGGCTTATTGGGCTATCAAGCACCTCAATTTCGACTTGAAATCGGCGGGGGAGAAAAGGCTGCTACAACTGAATGAGCTGGAGGAAATTCGGTCTGACGCATATGAGAATTCGAGGCTCTGTAAGGAACGAGTAAAAAGGTGGCATGATCGGTTCATAAACAGGCGAGAGTTTCAGAAAGGTGATCTGGTTCTCCTCTTCAACTCTAGATTGAAGCTTTTTCCTGGGAAGCTTCGCTCCCGATGGTCGGGTCCCTTCACAGTGCTAAAGGTATACCCTTATGGCGCTGTTGAGATCGGTACGGATGGCACGGGGTCATTCAAAGTGAACAGTTCCCGGCTTAAGCCTTATGTTGCTGGAGAACCAATTGAGGGTAAGGTCTCGTACGACCTAACTCCTATGGCGTCTGCCTAGGCGTCATCTCCGGTCAAGCTAAAGACCTAAAACAAGCGCTTCTTGGAAGGCAACCCAAGCTTTACTGCTTTTGAAAAGGAAGAAAAAAAAGGGGGGCAGGAACGCAGTAGCAGGGATACGGCACGGTGTGACCGTGCTCTACGGCACGACCGTGCCACGATTCTCTTTCAACCCCCAAAAAAAAAAAATGAATAGAGGAAGAGAAGCACGCCGGGCAGAAAAACGGCACGGTCAGACCGTGCTTTTGGGCACGACCGTGCTGCCTCAATAAATTACAGCTGAAATTCGAGGCGTGGCACGGTCACCCTGTGCCTGTAGGCACGACCGTGCCACATTAAATTTCAGCGAAACCGACTTTCTTTTCTTCCTCCTCCTCTCTTTCTCCTTCCTTCCCTCGGTGCTGCTTTCTCTCTCCTCGACGCAGCTGTCTCTCTCTCTCCTCACTCGCCCCAACCTCACTCTTACACCACCCGGCGACCACCACCAGCCGGCCGCCCCTCTTGCCGGCGTCGTCGCGCCCCCCCCATTCAACCCCCTTCCCTTTTTCATCTCCCTCTCTTCTCAATACCCATTCTCAACTTTCTCTCTCTAAAACCCCAAAACCTCCATTGTTGAGGTTTAAGGCTATAGAGAGCGAAATTGACCCCATTTCCACCATCCTCATCTCCTTTCGAGTTTAGATCTGCAATTTGGGCAAAAATGGGAAGGAAGCGAATTGGGGAGTCCTCTGCGGGCCCGTCTGCACCCAAGAAGTCATCTAGAGCAGCAACGTCATCCACTGCGCCTACTGCGGCGAAAGGTACAAAAGATGCTTTTCCTCTTGTATTACCTGCTAGTACCCGAGGTTTGCAATTTATTTCTGATGCACAAAAGGCCCGTTACGAGTCATTAGTCACTAGATATGCTAGTGAACAAAAATTCTTTCATGCTCACTCATTACGAACTCTAGGCCTGTTAGATGACATGTTGGTTTTGTTTGGTCGTTTAGGCTGGTCTGATTATATAAACATGCAGTATGCCTCATATGATCGACTCATGGTTGAGTTTTTGAGTGCCTTGAGTATTGATTGGGATGGTCGTTACAATGGTCAGGAGGTCGCCATTAGCTTTAGGATGTTTAACGTCGATCACCGGATGAGTCTGCGCATGTTTAACGACCTTTTGCGACTCCCGGTGGCCGACGGGGCATATCGCGATGTGCCCTCGTTATGGCGCCCTGACCCCGTTTGGTTGAGCATTACCTGCTCCAAACGGAAGGACTATCGTGATAGGTGGGGGAGACTTAGGGTCTATGACCCTAGACAGGCGAAGGCTACCGACATTTGTAATGTCAACTTACGGTACCTTCAGCGCCTTACCGCTAACATTATTTTCAGCCGAAACGACACCCAGAATGGGTGTCGTAAGGCTGAATTATTTATTATTTGGTGCGCCCTGTCCAGTACCCCTATTGATACGGGGGCCTTCATTATCCGCCACCTGGCGGAAGTGGCCAAACCTAGCAACCGAAGCGTCCTTAGCGTTGGCGGTACCGTTACCGCCATTGCTATTGCTTTAGGCTACAGCTCGAGACTCTCTTCTCTCGAGTCTCACTTTTTAGGTGGTCACCTCGACCTTGGTACCCTGCATCATATGCATATCATAGATACCAGAGGTGACACTATTCGGTACCCCCACCATAAGACCATCCTTTTCAACCTTCCCAATCCTCAGCGCACCGCAGTAGCAAACAAAAGAAACTGGAATTGCGACGGGCGCATCATTAGGGCCACTGTTCTTCCCAGCGAGGAGCAGTTGGCCGCTGATCTGGATTTAGATGAGGGAGAGGAAGGCGAGGAGAGTGCAGAGGAGAGTGACGAGGGCGATGAGGCTCCCGAGGCTACAGCCGAGGATAGTGGAGCTCCCACCTCCCATGAGCCTATTCCACCACCACCACCCTTTCACCCACCATTCCCCCATTCCATGGGTGGGTCCTCCTCCTCCGCATCTTACCTGCCGCTTGACCCCACGTTCCTTCAGTCTTTCTCAAACCTCCAACTGGAGGTATCGGGTCTTACAGAGGGTTTTAGTGGCATGAGCCGTGATATCCAGAGCATTTCTGGGCGCATGGATTCCATAGAGGAGGGGGTGAGCCATTTTCGCGGTTATATTGACCGCCAGGAGCAGAGGGAGTTGAGGAGGCTTCAGCGTGAGGAGGAGCGGGCCATTCGCGAGGCCCGTGAGTATGCGGAAAGGCGTCGGATGAACGAACTGCTTTGGCGTCAGTTCGAGACGATTCGGCGGATGGAGGAGCGTTTTCGCTCTTTCCCTAGCGCCCCGGCAGGTTCTTCATCCACTCTACCCTTTGACCAGGGTAGCTCCACCCATTTCTATCCCTTTCCCCCGTCCTTTTGGCCTCCCCCTGGGCCCGATGGGGCCCAATGACTGCTTTCTGTCCCCCCCTTCCCCACTTGTTCTGTATCTCTTCCTATCTTTTTCATTGGGGACAATGAAGCGCTTAGGCATGGGGGGTTAGCTCACCAACTGCTAGGTGACTGCTTGCAGTTTGTGGTGGTTTGTACATATCCATCTGTTTATTGCATCCTTGCATGCATTAGTTTTCATTAGTTTTTATTTTTTATTTTTATTTTATTTCTTCTATTTCTTTTTGCATGTAGGATAGAGCATATAGATAGGTAGTGCATTGTATATATTTTATTTTTTTTTTCTAACCCTTGGCTTCAAGTGGACGTCTGTTGAGTGGAGCATTACAAGACTGCGAGGTAATTCTTTTAACTCTTCTCTTCACCTATCCACTCTTGCTTAGGGTGCTTTATTGTTTTCATCTTCCCCCCCCCAAAAAAAAAGAGAAAAAAGTTTTTGAAAACCCCTCCTATGACGATTACCAAGGCCTTGTGGATCAGTTGGCTGACTTGGTTGTGTATACTTGCGGGTCCCTTGTGGCAAAAATGTGTTTGCTTGATGATATTGAAATTGTTGTGACCACACTGTTTAGTTCGCATTCCTGATCGCCCTTGAAACCCCCTTTTCGTGAATGATTACTCCTATCCAGTAAGATCTTTGGGGTTGGTTGTGTTATTTGGTAGTGTGACCCGTGAGACTTTGAGCCTATAGACTAATTCATCAATTTAGTCTCATTTCTTTTCCATGTGTGTCTCTTCCATGATAGCATCTCTAGAACTTGGTTGGATTCTCTTTGAAATCGCTTTTAGCATGTATACAGCAATCAAAATGATAGAGGCATTCATTTCTTTTTGAGCTACATAGCCAAATTGCCACCTGTGATGTAATGTTTACCCTTTGCTTACCCCCTTGAGCCTTATCGGTTTTGTTGTGAACCTCTCACTGCTAGCATTTGGCCTTAACATATTTCCTACCTTTAAGCCAAAGCCAGTAGAGCAACGCTTCACGTTTGTGGGCAACTTTTGGGTATCGTTGTGGTTATTTTGGCATTTAATGGGGATACATCATGATGATTACTCGGGAAACTTTCTTATTGTTATTGCGCATGCCAAGCACTTATTTATCTTATCCCTAGACAAAAAAAAAAAAAAGAGAAAGAAAAAAAAAAGTAATAAAAGTGTTTGGCATGTTAAGCATAGTGCGTTCCCGATGGTCCGTTGGGTTTAGGTATGTTTTATTTCATTGAGAGTGCGATGTGATCTGTTTAATTGTTGGTTGCTCACTAACTATGGCTTTTAGCTCCACATTTCCCAAACTGTTTGTCCCTCTCTTACCTATACCCTTAGCCCCATTTCAACCCTGCGAAGTCCTCTTGATTGTTGTTGTGTATTTTGCACTTTAGCGGTGGAGAATTGAGAATTCTCCCAAGCCTATGGTAGATTGTTTTAGTGGAAGCGAATCGAGCGAACCTCTTTATATCTTAAACACATGTGAGGGAGAGCATTTGCATTGCCCCCCCTTATGAGAGTCACTGCCAAGCCAACTAGCCCACTACTTGTTTGGATGCGTCATGATTGGGGAGGGGGTGATATGGTTCGACGGTGTGTTGACTTGAACGTGTGGTCCTCCAACGATTTGAACTGAATCTTGCAAATTGTACTTGTGCCTTAAATTATCCCATTGGCTGTGCGCAACTGTGTTCGATTCGACTGATCCACTGTTAGCCTTGCCTGAGGAGGCGAGTAGCTTGAGGTTCTTGACTCCCTCTTTTGGTTCTAGTCTTGCTTGGGGACAAGCAAGAGATAGGCATGGGGGAGTTGATAAACCTATTTTTTACACACTTTTAGGCATGATTTTTACCTATTAACTCGGCATTTTCTGGTATAATTTTGTGAGTTTAGAGGTCGATTATTCATTGTTTATCTCAAATCTGCCTAAAAGTCGTGTTTTTGTATTTACAGGAGCCTGACTTGAATAAATGAGGAAAACAAGCTAATGCCGCGCCAAATTGAAGCAAAAAGGGTCAATATTGAGTTAAAATAGGAGGCACGGTCACTCCAGGCGAGGTGGCACGAGCGTGCCACCCAAAGAAGGGAAGAAGCGAAAGACAGAGAAGTGGCACGGTGCCCCCATGCCGAGCGGCACGACCGTGCCACTTTAGTTGTCGCTGTTTTGTCGCTGTTTTGGATTGTAATTCGACAGTTTTCATTCTACCTTTTTCCTCTCTCTCGAAAGGAGCGATTTGAGGGTTCCTAGGTCTAGTTTTATTGCAATTTTAATTCGAAGCTTTGGATTGAATTTGGTTACGCTTTTGGTAGATTACTGCTGCAGATTATATACAGAGTATACTCTTCTTCTTTTTCTTCTTCGTCTTAATTCAAGTATTCGTATTCTTGGTATGTGTATGTTCTTGATTGAGATGTTGTTTAGAATCATGTTTAGCGGCTAAATTCCTTAATCTTGGATTGGGTGTAGCCCCTGTGATGTAAATTGGATTGTTAATTCTAGGTTTTTGTGAATTACGCCAGAGTATAATTGAATTCTCACTTAGCATGCCAGGTGTTCGATGAATTGCCTGAGAGGGTTTTATTCATGTTCTTAATTAGGGTTTAGGAGACTAACGAAAGTTAGGTCCTTTGCTTAGAGTAGCTTTGTGAGCAATTGAATTACCTGACACGAAAGTAGTTGGGGGTGCAATTGGGAATCGAAATTACATGATCTTGTGGTTTTGTTATTCTGGTTTCACGAAAGTAGACAACTAGGTTAGCTTGATCAGTCTAATGACCTTCGAAAGTAGGCGTAGATGCTTTAAACCGGTAATAATTCCATTTCAATTATCTTACAGGCAGATTCACGCGACCTAGTTTATTTTCCAATGAACGTCACAGTGCGGTGAACCCCAATCCAGGATTCCCTTCTCATAATTGACTTAGACCAAATAGAGTTAGAATCAGTTAAACCAACTTCACTCGACATTCGCCTAGATTAAGTGTTAGAAATCGATTCGGTGGTTGAAACTAAGTTCTCTGTGGATACGACCCGTACTTGCCTTTGCTAGCTACAACTGGCACCGTGCACTTGCGGCTATATTTCAACTCAACAAGTTTTTGGCGCCGTTGCCGGGGAACTTGTTTGTTTTCAACATCGAAAGCGATTTTAAACGCTTGAGATTAGGCTTTTCCTTTTTCTTTTTCCTTTTCCCTTTCCCTTTTTCCTCCGTTTTGCTTGTTTTTACTCTTGCTTGAGCCTGTTTACGCTTGGTATAGTTTTGGCTTTGTATGCACAGGCGCAGTCAGGGGAGTCCAAATATGCAAGAGGTTGTCAAAAAGGAGATCCTCAAACTGCTTGATGCTGGAATTATCTACCCTATCTCTGATAGCGAGTGGGTGAGTCCAGTCTAGGTAGTCCCCAAAAAGGGCGGCATGACTGTTATTAAGAATGAGCGAAATGAGCTCATTTCTACTAGGACTGTTACTGGGTGGCGCATGTGCATCGACTATCGCAGATTAAACCAGGCCACCCGTAAGGATCATTTCCCCCTCCCTTTCATTGATCAAATGCTGGAAAGGTTGGCGAAGCATTCCTTTTTCTGCTATCTGGATGGATATTCTGGTTTCTTTCAGATTCCTATCCATCCTGATGATCAGGAAAAGACGACTTTCACATGCCCGTATGGTACATTCGCTTATAGAAGGATGCCTTTTGGATTATGTAATGCCCCGGCCACCTTCCAGCGTTGCATAACCGCCATATTTTCTGACCTTATTGAGAACATCATGGAGGTGTTTATGGACGACTTCTCCGTTTATGGAGGTACCTTCGCCATTTGCTTAGAAAATTTAACCAAGGTACTCCATAGATGTGAAGAAGTCAACCTAGTGCTGAATTGGGAAAAGTGTCATTTTATGGTGCAGGAAGGGGTAGTACTAGGTCATGTCATTTCTGCTAGGGGCATCGAGGTGGACAAAGCTAAGGTTGAGGTCATTGAGCGGTTGCCCCCTCCTACTTCGGTAAAGGGAGTGCGGAGTTTCCTTGGTCATGCGGGGTTTTATCGCCGCTTTATCAAGGATTTCTCCAAAATCGCCAAGCCTCTTACTCAGCTGCTCACTAAAGATGCCCCGTTTGTCTTTACTGATGAGTGCCATGAAGCTTTTTGCAGGATTAAACAGGCACTAATTTATGCCCCCATCATACAACCACCAGATTGGGATCTCCCATTTGAGATCATGTGCGATGCCAGCGATCATGCGGTGGGGGCAGTTTTGGGGCAGAGGAAGGATAAGAAACCAGTGGTGATCTACTATGCTAGTAGAACGCTGGATGAGGCCCAGCAGAACTACACCACGACTGAAAAGGAATTGCTGGCAGTTGTGTTCGCAATGGAGAAATTCAGGCCCTACCTGCTATGCTCCAAGGTCATCGTATATACGGACCACTCTGCCCTCAAGCATCTCCTTGAAAAGAAGGATGCCAAGCCCCGCCTCATTAGATGGATTCTTCTACTCCAAGAGTTTGACCTGGAGATTAAAGACAAGGCAGGGGCCGAGAATGTCGTGGCCGATCATCTTTCCAGGCTCTTTGTTGAGAGCCGCGACACCCCTATTGATGATACCTTTCCCAACGAACACCTCATGGGGATCGAGTCGGGATCCACCCCATGGTTCGCCGACTACGCGAACTATCGAGCTACAGGAGTCCTTCCCGGTGATCTATCCTACCACCAGAGAAAGAAGTTCCTCCATGATGCCAAAACATATTTTTGGGAGGAACCTTTCCTGTATAAGTTATGCAAGGATGGGATTATCAGGAGATGTCTTCCTGAGGGGGAAATTCAAGCTGTGATCTCCCATTGCCATGACTCACCTTGCGGGGGCCACGCTAGCACCTCCAAGACAGCCGCTAAGGTGCTGCAAGCGGGTTTCTTTTGGCCTTCACTATTTAAAGACGTCAATGCCTATGTCCGAGCATGTGACCGCTGCCAGCGGACAGGGAATCTATCTAGGAAGAATGAGATGCCCCTCAACTTTATCCTTGAAGTGGAGATCTTCGATGTTTGGGGCATCGACTTCATGGGACCTTTTCCGTCTTCGAGAGGCCACAAATATGTCCTTGTCGCTGTGGATTATGTCTCCAAATGGGTGGAAGCCGTCGCTAGTCCCACTAATGACTCCAAGGTCGTAGCAAAATTTTTCAAGAAGATTATATTTCCGCGTTTTGGAGTCCCGAGAGTCATAATCAGTGACAATGGCCCACACTTTGTAGAGAAAAGGTTGGAAGCCCTTCTGAAGAAGTACGGGGTGCATCACAAATTTGGGCTCAGCTATCACCCCCAGACTAGTGGCCAAGTGGAAATCTCAAATCGTGAACTCAAGGCCATTTTGGAGAAAACAGTTACGCGATCGCGAAAGGATTGGGTGGATAAGCTTGATGATGCTCTTTGGGCCTACCGCACGGCTTTCAAGACTCCTATAGGTACCACCCCCTTTCGCCTTATCTATGGCAAGCCTTGCCACCTCCCCGTAGAACTGGAACATAAGGCTTATTGGGCTATCAAGCACCTCAATTTCGACTTGAAATCGGCGGGGGAGAAAAGGCTGCTACAACTGAATGAGCTGGAGGAAATTCGGTCTGACGCATATGAGAATTCGAGGCTCTGTAAGGAACGAGTAAAAAGGTGGCATGATCGGTTCATAAACAGGCGAGAGTTTCAGAAAGGTGATCTGGTTCTCCTCTTCAACTCTAGATTGAAGCTTTTTCCTGGGAAGCTTCGCTCCCGATGGTCGGGTCCCTTCACAGTGCTAAAGGTATACCCTTATGGCGCTGTTGAGATCGGTACGGATGGCATGGGGTCATTCAAAGTGAACAGTTCCCGGCTTAAGCCTTATGTTGCTGGAGAACCAATTGAGGGTAAGGTCTCGTACGACCTAACTCCTATGGCGTCTGCCTAGGCGTCATCTCCGGTCAAGCTAAAGACCTAAAACAAGCGCTTCTTGGAAGGCAACCCAAGCTTTACTGCTTTTGAAAAGGAAGAAAAAAAAAGGGGGGCAGGAACGCAGTAGCAGGGATACGGCACGGTGTGACCGTGCTCTACGGCACGACCGTGCCACGATTCTCTTTCAACCCCCAAAAAAAAAAAATGAATAGAGGAAGAGAAGCACGCCGGGCAGAAAAACGGCACGGTCAGACCGTGCTTTTGGGCACGACCGTGCTGCCTCAATAAATTACAGCTGAAATTCGAGGCGTGGCACGGTCACCCTGTGCCTGTAGGCACGACCGTGCCACATTAAATTTCAGCGAAACCGACTTTCTTTTCTTCCTCCTCCTCTCTTTCTCCTTCCTTCCCTCGGTGCTGCTTTCTCTCTCCTCGACGCAGCTGTCTCTCTCTCTCCTCACTCGCCCCAACCTCACTCTTACACCACCCGGCGACCACCACCAGCCGGCCGCCCCTCTTGCCGGCGTCGTCGCGCCCCCCCCATTCAACCCCCTTCCCTTTTTCATCTCCCTCTCTTCTCAATACCCATTCTCAACTTTCTCTCTCTAAAACCCCAAAACCTCCATTGTTGAGGTTTAAGGCTATAGAGAGCGAAATTGACCCCATTTCCACCATCCTCATCTCCTTTCGAGTTTAGATCTGCAATTTGGGCAAAAATGGGAAGGAAGCGAATTGGGGAGTCCTCTGCGGGCCCGTCTGCACCCAAGAAGTCATCTAGAGCAGCAACGTCATCCACTGCGCCTACTGCGGCGAAAGGTACAAAAGATGCTTTTCCTCTTGTATTACCTGCTAGTACCCGAGGTTTGCAATTTATTTCTGATGCACAAAAGGCCCGTTACGAGTCATTAGTCACTAGATACGCTAGTGAACAAAAATTCTTTCATGCTGACTCATTACAAACTCTAGGCCTGTTAGATGACATGTTGGTTTTGTTTGATCGTTTAGGCTGGTCTGATTATATAAACATGCAGTATGCCTCCTATGATCGACTCATGGTTGAGTTTTTGAGTGCCTTGAGTATTGATTGGGATGGTCGTTACAATGGTCAGGAGGTCGCCATTAGCTTTAGGATGTTTAATGTCGATCACCGGATGAGTCTGCGCATGTTTAACGACCTTTTGCGACTCCCGGTGGCCGACGGGGCATATCGCGATGTGCCCTCGTTATGGCGCCCTGACCCCGTTTGGTTGAGCATTACCTGCTCCAAACGGAAGGACTATCGTGATAGGTGGGGGAGACTTAGGGTCTATGACCCTAGACAGGCGAAGGCTACCGACATTTGTAATGTCAACTTACGGTACCTTCAGCGCCTTACCGCTAACATTATTTTCAGCCGAAACGATACCCAGAATGGGTGTCGTAAGGCTGAATTATTTATTATCTGGTGCGCCCTGTCCAGTACCCCTATTGATACGGGGGCCTTCATTATCCGCCACCTGGCGGAAGTGGCCAAACCTAGCAACCGAAACGTCCTTAGCGTTGGCGGTACCGTTACCGCCATTGCTATTGCTTTAGGCTACAGCTCGAGACTCTCTTCTCTCGAGTCTCACTTTTTAGGTGGTCACCTCGACCTTGGTACCCTGCATCATATGCATATCATAGATACCAGAGGTGACACTATTAGGTACCCCCACCATAAGACCATCCTTTTCAACCTTCCCAATCCTCAGCGCACCGCCGTAGCAAACAAAAGAAACTGGAATTGCGACGTGCGCATTATTAGGGCCACTGTTCTTCCCAGCGAGGAGCAGTTGGCCGCTGATATGGATTTAGATGAGGGAGAGGAAGGCGAGGAGAGTGCGGAGGAGAGTGACGAGGGCGATGAGGCTCCCGAGGCTACAGCCGAGGATAGTGGAGCTCCCACCTCCCATGAGCCTATTCCACCACCACCACCCTTTCACCCACCATTCCCCCATTCCATGGGTGGGTCCTCCTCCTCCGCATCTTACCTGCCGCTTGACCCCACGTTCCTTCAGTCTTTCTCAAACCTCCAACTGGAGGTATCGGGTCTTACAGAGGGTTTTAGTGGCATGAGCCGTGATATCCAGAGCATTTCTGGGCGCATGGATTCCATAGAGGAGGGGGTGAGCCATTTTCGCGGTTATATTGACCGCCAGGAGCAGAGGGAGTTGAGGAGGCTTCAGCGTGAGGAGGAGCGGGCCATTCGCGAGGCCCGTGAGTATGCGGAAAGGCGTCGGATGAACGAACTGCTTTGGCGTCAGTTCGAGACGATTCGGCGGATGGAGGAGCGTTTTCGCTCTTTCCCTAGCGCCCCGGCAGGTTCTTCATCCACTCTACCCTTTGACCAGGGTAGCTCCACCCATTTCTATCCCTTTCCCCCGTCCTTTTGGCCTCCCCCTGGGCCCGATGGGGCCCAATGACTGCTTTCTGTCCCCCCCTTCCCCACTTGTTCTGTATCTCTTCCTATCTTTTTCATTGGGGACAATGAAGCGCTTAGGCATGGGGGGTTAGCTCACCAACTGCTAGGTGACTGCTTGCAGTTTGTGGTGGTTTGTACATATCCATCTGTTTATTGCATCCTTGCATGCATTAGTTTTCATTAGTTTTTATTTTTATTTTTATTTTATTTCTTCTATTTCTTTTTGCATGTAGGATAGAGCATATAGATAGATAGTGCATTGTATATATTTTATTTTATTTTCTAACCCTTGGCTTCAAGTGGACGTCTGTTGAGTGGAGCATTACAAGACTGCGAGGTAATTCTTTTAACTCTTCTCTTCACCTATCCACTCTTGCTTAGGGTGCTTTATTGTTTTCATCTTCCCCCCCCCAAAAAAAAAGAGAAAAAAGTTTTTGAAAACCCCTCCTATGACGATTACCAAGGCCTTGTGGATCAGTTGGCTGACTTGGTTGTGTATACTTGCGGGTCCCTTGTGGCAAAAATGTGTTTGCTTGATGATATTGAAATTGTTGTGACCACACTGTTTAGTTCGCATTCCTGATCGCCCTTGAAACCCCCTTTTCGTGAATGATTACTTCTATCCAGTAGGATCTTTGGGGTTAGTTGTGTTATTTGGTAGTGTGACCCGTGAGACTTTGAGCCTATAGACTAATTCATCAATTTAGTCTCATTTCTTTTCTATGTGTGTCTCTTCCATGATAGCATCTCTAGAACTTGGTTGGATTCTCTTTGAAATCGCTTTTAGCATGTATACAGCAATCAAAATGATAGAGGCATTCATTTCTTTTTGAGCTACATAGCCAAATTGCCACCTGTGATGTAATGTTTACCCTTTGCTTACCCCCTTGAGCCTTATCGGTTTTGTTGTGAACCTCTCACTGCTAGCATTTGGCCTTAACATATTTCCTACCTTTAAGCCAAAGCCAGTAGAGCAACGCTTCACGTTTGTGGGCAACTTTTGGGTATCGTTGTGGTTATTTTGGCATTTAATGGGGATACATCATGATGATTACTCGGGAAACTTTCTTATTGTTATTGCGCATGCCAAGCACTTATTTATCTTATCCCTAGACAAAAAAAAAAAAAAGAGAAAGAAAAAAAAAAGTAATAAAAGTGTTTGGCATGTTAAGCATAGTGCGTTCCCGATGGTCCATTGGGTTTAGGTATGTTTTATTTCATTGAGAGTGCGATGTGATCTGTTTAATTGTTGGTTGCTCACTAACTATGGCTTTTAGCTCCACATTTCCCAAACTGTTTGTCCCTCTCTTACCTATACCCTTAGCCCCATTTCAACCCTGCGAAGTCCTCTTGATTGTTGTTGTGTATTTTGCACTTTAGCGGTGGAGAATTGAGAATTCTCCCAAGCCTATGGTAGATTGTTTTAGTGGAAGCGAATCGAGCGAACCTCTTAACACTTGTTTGGATGCGTCATGATTGGGGAGGGGGTGATATGGTTCGACGGTGTGTTGACTTGAACGTGTGGTCCTCCAACGATTTGAACTGAATCTTGCAAATTGTACTTGTGCCTTAAATTATCCCATTGGCTGTGCGCAACTGTGTTCGATTCGACTGATCCACTGTTAGCCTTGCCTGAGGAGGCGAGTAGCTTGAGGTTCTTGACTCCCTCTTTTGGTTCTAGTCTTGCTTGGGGACAAGCAAGAGATAGGCATGGGGGAGTTGATAAACCTATATTTTATACACTTTTAGGCATGATTTTTACCTATTAACTCGGCAGTTTCTGGTATAATTTTGTGAGTTTAGAGGTCGATTATTCATTGTTTATCTCAAATCTGCCTAAAAGTCGGGTTTTTGTGTTTACAGGAGCCTGACTTGAATAAATGAGGAAAACAAGCTAATGCCGCGCCAAATTGAAGCAAAAAAAGGATCAATATTGAGTTAAAATAGGAGGCACAGTCACTCCAGGCGAGGTGGCACGAGCAGGTCACCCAAAGAAGGGAAGAAACGAAAGACAGAGAAGTGGCACGGGGTCCCCGTGCCGAGTGGCACGACCGTGCCACTTTAGTTGTCGCTGTTTTGTCGCTGTTTTGGCATTGTAATGGGGGAGTTTTTTGGATTCTACCTTTTTCCTCTCTCTCGAAAAGGGCGATTTGAGGGTTCCTAGGTCTAGTTTTATTGCAAATTTTAATTCGAAGCTTTGGATTGAATTTGGTTACGCTTTTGGTAGATTACTGCTGCAGATTATATACAGAGTATATTCTTCTTCTTTTTCTTCTACGTCTTAATTCAAGTATTCATATTCTTGGTATGTGTATGTTCTTGATTGAGATGTTGTTTAGAATCATGTTTAGCGGCTAAATTCCTTAATCTTGGATTGGGTGTAGCCCCTGTGATGTAAATTGGATTGTTAATTCTAGGTTTTTGTGAATTACGCCAGACTATAGTTGAATTCTCACTTAGCATGCCAGGTGTTCGATGAATTGCCTGAGAGGGTTTTATTCATGTTCTTAATTAGGGTTTAGGAGACTAACGAAAGTTAGGTCCTATACTTAGAGTAGCTTTGTGAGCAATTGAATTACCTGACACGAAAGTAGTTGGGGGTGCAATTGGGAATTGAAATTACATGATCTTGTGGTTTTGTTATTCTAGTTTCAAGAAAGTAGACAACTAGGTTAGCTTGATCAGTCTAATGACCTTCGAAAGTAGGCGTAGATGCTTTAAACCGGTAATAATTCCATTTCAATTATCTTGCAGGCAGATTCACACGACCTAGTTTATTTTCCAATGAACGTCACAGTGCAGTGAACCCCAATCCAGGATTCCCTTCTCATAATTGACTTAGACCAAATAGAGTTAGAATCAGCTAAACCAACTTCACTCGACATTCGCCTAGATTAAGTGTTAGAAATCGATTCGGTGGTTGAAACTAAGTTCTCTGTGGATACGACCCGTACTTGCCTTTGCTAGCTACAACTGGCACCGTGCACTTGCGGCTATATTTCAACTCAACAAGTTTTTAGTTTTTGGCTTTGTATGCACAGGCGCAGTCAGGGGAGTCGCCACTTGCTTCCCCTGAATCCTGAAATCGAACCCACTGCTCGCAAGCAAAGCGGCGCACGAAAGGAGAAACAAGCAGAATCTACAATGGCGGCGCAAGACAACCGCGTCCTAAGGGATTATGCAATGCCTCAGTCGTCGGGTATCACCTCTTCTATAGTGAACCCCGCGGTTGAGGTGAACAATTTCGAGCTGCGCCCGGCACTTATCTCGCTAGTGGAGCGAGACCAGTTCGATGGGCACCCTTCTGAGAATCCCAACATGCACCTTCGCAATTTCCTTGCGAAGTGTGATACTATTAAGCTCAATGGGGTCCCCACCGACGCCATTCGATTGAGGCTCTTCCCTTTCTTTCTGCGGGATAGAGCCAGAGATTGGCTCCAGAATGAGGAGCCAAATACTTTCGCTACCTGGGATGCCCTCTCCAAGGCATTTTTGAGCAAATATTTCTCCCCAGGGAAGACGGCCAAACTGAGGGCCGACATCACTTCATTCGCCCAGCTGCATGGCGAATCTCTATATGAGGCGTGAGAACGATTCAAAGATCTGCAACGCCAGTGCCCTCACCATGGAGTCCCAGATTGGCTCCTCATTCAAACTTTCTACAATGGACTCGATCAGTCTCTGAAGATGTCTATTGATGCTGCTGCTGGTGGGGCACTTATGGGAAAGTCCATTGAGGTTGCTAAAGCCCTACTTGAAGACATGGCTGCTAATAACTATCACTGGTCCAATGAGAGGGCAACCCCCAAGAAGGCAAGTGGGGTATATGGGATTGATGCAGTGGACCTACTAGCTAGCAAGGTTAATGCCTTGGCTCAGCGTTTTGACAGGCTGGGAACTCCTTCAGGGAGTTCAATGGGAGGCTCATCTGGAGCAATGTTTGAGGTTGGGGCACCTTGTGAGATCTGTGGCATTCAAGGCCACATGGCTGTTGAATGTCAAACCGCCTTCCCAGGTGCGGAGCAAGCCAATGCAATGCAAACCTATGGCCAGCGCCCACAAAACAACCCCTACTCAAATACATACAACCCCGGTTGGAGAAATCATCCAAACTTCTCCTACCGCAATAACAATCCCATGCCTCCCAATCCTTCTCAATCCCAACCACAACCTGCTGGTTACCAATCCAGGGCCCCTTATGCCCAAGCTCCAACCTCCGCAACAACAACCCAAGTCCAATCTAGAGAGCCTCATGGAACGATTTATAGCTACTCAGACGAAGACCAACGAGGTACTTAGTGAGTCGGTTAACCAGTTGAACTCAAAGTTTGACTCGATGGCCACTCACCAAAAGATGATGGACAACCAGATTGCTCAAATTGCACAACAAGTGAGCCATTTATCTAGACCCCAAGGCCACTTGCCAGGTCAATCTGAGACCAACCCCAAGGGTCAGATGAATGCGATCACACTGCAGAGTGGTAAGGAGTTGGAAAGTCCCCCAATGCCTATGAGGGAAGAACGACATGAGATTGAAGATGGGGACGAGGTCATCAAGGCAACCCCTAGTGATGCTATGAGTGAGGGGATCTAGAATGAAAAGCCTAAGGAGGTCGCAACGGAGGGTATCACCCCCCAGGCGAGGCCTTACAAGCCGCCTGTCCCTTACCCTCAGAGGCTAGTAAGGGTTAGGGAGGAACACAAGTATGGCAAGTTCCTCGAGATGCTAAAGAAGTTTCATATCAATATCCCCTTTTTGGAGGCCATTACCGACATGCCCTCCTATGCCAAATTCTTGAAAGATTTACTCTCCAATAAAGGGAAGTTGCTCGAGAACGGCACTGTGTCACTTACTGAAGAGTACAGTGCGATTATTCAAAACAAACTCCCCCCTAAGCTTTCAGATCCAGGGAGTTTCTCCATCCCCTGTTCTGTCGGGGACCTAACTATCAGCAGAGCACTATGTGATCTTGGGGCTAGTGTGAGCCTCATGCCGTTTTTCATCTGCAAGAAGCTGCAAGTGGGTGAGCTAAAACCCACCACTATCTCCCTGCAGCTGGCTGATCGATCAGTTAAGTATCCTCTTGGTGTTCTTGAGGATGTCCCATTGCAAGTAGGGAAGTTCTTCATCCCATGTGATTTCGTGGTTATGGAGATGGAAGAGGACCCCCGCATTCCCATCATTTTGGGACGACCTTTCTTAGCCACTGAGGGAGCCATGATAGATGTGAAGAATGGCAAGCTCACCCTACAAGTGGGAGATGAGAAAGTAGAATTTAGCTTGCCACAAATCATGACTTCCCCCACTTCAGGCGACTCGTGCTGTAGATGTCTTTGAGAAAGCCCTTAACGAGGAGGGCAAGATCAGTTTTTCTGTGGAGGACCCATTGGAGGCCGCCTTACTCGATTGCCATGCCAATGCCTCAAGTCCGGATGAGATGGAGGAGTATGCTCGACTCCTCAACACGTCCACCGCCTACTTGCCTAGGCGGTCCCGCAGAGAGCTCCTCAATGTGGAAGAGTCAGCCCCTAAGGAGAAGGAGGAGTCCCCCGCGAAGGTAGAATTAAAACCTCTACCTGCCCATCTCAGGTACGCTTTTCTGGACCCTTCCCATCAATGTCCCGTTATTGTCAATGCTAACCTAGATGGCCCACAATTGGAACAATTGTTGGATGTGCTTCGTAAGCATAGGGGCGCCATCGGGTATAGTATTGACGATATTCGGGGACTCAGTCCTACGTTCTGTATGCATCGCATCTTTCTCGATGACAGTCACCGCCCCTCTCGACAACCTCAACGTCGATTAAATCCAAACATGCAAGTGGTTGTCAAAAAGGAGATCCTAAAACTACTTGATGTTGGGATTATCTACCCTATCTCCGATAGTGAGTGGGTGAGCCCAGTCCAGGTAGTTCCTAAAAAGGGAGGCATGACTGTCATAAAGAATGAGCGCGATGAACTCATTTCTACTAGGATCGTTACCGGGTGGCGAATGTGCATTGATTATCGCCGATTAAATCAAGCCACCCGGAAAGATCATTTCCCTCTCCCCTTTATTGACCAAATGTTGGAAAAGTTGGCAAGGCACTCCTTTTTCTGTTATCTGGATGGCTATTCGGGATTCTTTCAAATCCCTATCCATCGTGCTGACCAGGAAAAAACAACCTTCATGTGCCCGTATGGAACCTTTGCATATCGAAGGATGCCATTCGGATTATGTAATGCCCCCGCCACTTTTCAACGTTGCATGACGGCTATATTCTCTGACCTTATTGAGAACATCATGGAGGTGTTTATGGATGACTTCTCCGTCTATGGAGGTACCTTCCCTCTTTGTTTGGAAAATTTAACCCGGGTACTCCATCGATGTGAGGAAGTCAATCTAGTACTGAACTGGGAAAAATGTCACTTTATGGTGCAGGAGAGAGTAGTATTGGGCCACGTTATATCTGCTAGGGGCATTGAGGTGAACAGAGCTAAAGTTGAGGTTATCGAGCGATTGCCCCCTCCTACTTCTGTTAAGGGGGTGCGGAGTTTCCTTGGTCATGCGGGGTTTTATCGCCGCTTTATCAAGGACTTCTCCAAGATTGCCAAACCTCTTACTCAGCTGCTCACCAAAGATGCCCCGTTTGTTTTTACTGATGAGTGCCTTGAGGCTTTTTGCAGGATCAAGCAGGCTCTGATTTCTGCCCCTATCATACAACCGCCAGATTGGGATCTCCCATTTGAGGTCATGTGCGACGCTAGTGACCATGCGGTAGGGGCCGTTTTGGGGCAACGGAAAGATAAGAAGCCCGTAGTGATCTACTACGCCAGCAGAACCTTGGATGAGGCCCAGCAGCATTGTACCACGACTGAGAAGGAGTTGCTTGCAGTCGTGTACGCAATCGAGAAGTTCCGCCCTTACCTCCTATGTTCCAAGGTCATTGTGTACACCGACCATTCGGCACTCAAGTACCTCCTTCAAAAGAAAGATGCCAAACCTCGCCTCATACGATGGATTCTGCTACTCCAGGAGTTTGACCTGGAAATTAAGGACAAGGCAGGGGCAGAAAATATAGTGGCTGACCACCTCTCCAGGCTCACTATGGAGAGCCAATGTGCCCCCATTGATGATGCTTTCCCTGACGAGCATCTCTTGGCCCTCTCATTGAGGCAAGCCCCTTGGTTCGCTGACATCGCCAATTACCTGGCCTCAGGAGTCATACCACATGACCTATCATCTCACCAGAAGCAGAAATTCTTCTATGAGATCAAGTCTTACTTCTGGGAGGAACCTTTCTTGTACAAGCTATGTAAAGATGGGATCTACAGGCGTTGCCTCCCTGAGGAGGAGGTCCAGAGCGTGATTTCTCATTGTCACGACTCTCCAAGTGGAGGGGACGCCAGTGCCTCCAAAACTGCAGCCCGAATACTCCAAGCTGGCTTCTTCTGGCCATCCCTTTTCAAGGATGTGTACACATATGTTCGGTCCTGCGACCGTTGTCAGCGGATTGGGAACCTATCCAGGAAGAATGAAATGCCTCTCAACTTCATCCTGGAAGTGGAGATTTTCGATGTGTGGGGGATCGACTTCATAGGTCCTTTCCCGTCTTCAAGAGGCAATAAATACATCCTTGTCGCAGTAGACTACGTCTCCAAGTGGGTGGAGGCGGTGGCTAGTCCCACTAATGACTCTAGGGTCGTGGCGAAGCTTTTCAAGAGGATTATATTCCCACGTTTTGGAGTCCCGAGGGTCATAATCAGTGACAATGGCCCCCACTTTGTAGAGAAGAGATTGGAAGCTCTATTGAAGAAATATGGGGTGCATCATAAATTTGGGCTTAGCTATCACCCCTAGACTAGTGGCCAAGTGGAAATCTCAAATCGTGAACTCAAGGCCATTCTGGAGAAAACAGTAGCGCGATCGCGAAAGGATTGGGTGGATAAGCTTGATGACGCTCTTTGGGCCTACCGCACGGCTTTCAAGACCCCTATAGGTACCACCCCCTTTCGCCTTATCTATGGCAAGCCTTGCCACCTCCCCATCGAGCTGGAACATAAGGCTTATTGGGCCATCAAGCACCTCAATTTCGACTTGAAGTTGGCGGGGGAGAAAAGGCTGCTACAACTGAATGAGCTGGAGGAAATTCGGTACGATGCCTATGAGAATTCGAGGCTCTATAAAGAGCGAGTTAAAAGGTGGCATGATCGGTTCATAATCCGACGAGAGTTTCGGGAAGGTGATTTGGTTCTCCTCTTCAACTCTAGATTGAAGCTTTTTCCGGGGAAGTTTCGATCACGATGGTCGGGTCCCTTCACCGTGCTCAAGGTCTACCCTTATGGCGCTGTTGAGATTGGCATGGAAGCCACGGGGTCATTCAAAGTGAACGGTTCCCGACTTAAGCACTATATTACTGGAGAACCAATAGAGGGCAAGGTCTCATACGACTTGCCTACTGTGGTTTCTACCTAGGTGTCATCTATGGTCAAGCTAATGACTTAAAACAAGCGCTTCTTGGGAGGCAACCCAAGTTTTATTGTTTTCTTTAAAAAAAAAAAAAGAGAGAGAGAGAACCAAAGAGAAGAATCAGAAACAAAAGTGTTTGGCATGTTAATCTAGTGTATTCTCGATAATCCCATGGGTTTAGAGCGTGTTTGTAATCATATTGAGAGTGTGATATCACTTGTTTAAGTGTTGGTTGCTCACGAGCTATGGCTTTTAGCTTCACATTTTCCAAACTGTTTGTCTCTCTCTTACCTGTACCCTTAGCCCCGTTTCAACCCTGCAAAGTCCTCTTGATTGTGGTTGTGCATTTTGCATTTTAGCGGTGGAGAATTGAGAATCCTACCAAGCCTATGGTAGATTGTTGTAGTGGAAGAGAGTTGAGTGAACCACTTTACATCCAAACACATGCGAGGGAGTGCACATACTTATCCCTTCTATGAGAGTCACTACCACGCCTTCTGACCCACTGCTTATTTGAATGTGTTTTGATTTGGGGAGGGGTGTGATATGGTAAGATGAGATGTTGATTTGGGCACGTGGTCTTCCTAACGATTTGAAAAGAATTTGAAAACTGTATTTATGCCTCAAACTAGCCCACCAGCTGTGCGCATCGCTGTTCGATCTGACTGATCCCTTATTTGCCTTGCCTGAGGAGGCGGATAGCTATAGGTTATTAACTCCCTCCCGATCTATTCATGTTTCAGTCTTGCTTGGGGACAAGCAAGCGCTAAGTAGGGGGGAGTTGATAAACCTCAAATTTGACCCATTTTCGACTCTAATTCTTCCCCTTTTCTCCTATAATCTTTCGACTAATCTTAGCAAAAATGGGGGCTGAATACACTTTCTTGACCCATTATGCGCTAAATTGTCCTATCTCTTGATCTGCAGGTCTAAGGTCTAGAAAGTGGGAGTTTTCCGCAGGTTTTGCCAAGAATGACGCCCTGGGATCGATTTCTGACATGAATAAAGCGTCGATGAAGCCCGGGAGAATCATCTGGAGACGCACGGTCCGTTGCAGGGTACGCACGACCGTGCCTCGAAGCCAGGAGCTGCGCACTGTTGAAGCACGACCGCGCGCCTGAACCGTGCGTAAGCTGAGACACGCACGATTGCCCGTGCGTATGTAACACGACCGTGCGTCACTTATTTTGTCGCGATTTAATCAGTTTCGCAAAGGACAGTTGGGGGGGATTATTCTGCTACTTTTCTTCCTCTCTTGAGATAGGCGACCTCTAGGGTTCTTAGGTTTACTTTTTGTTGTTATAGAACTCAAAGCTTTGGATTGGATTTCGTCTACGCTTTCGGTAGATTATTGCAGCAAATTATACACTTTTCTAGCCTTTCTCTTACGTTTTAATTCAAGTTTCGCACTCCTTGGCATGTTATTATTAATGCTTGAAGTTGTGATTTTGATTAGAACAATGTTTAGCGGCTAAGTTTCTTAATCTTGGATTGAGTATAGCCCTTATGATGTGATTTCGATTGTCATTTCTAGGTTTTTGTGAATTTATGCCTAAAGTATAATTGAATTCTCGCTTAGCGTGCCAGGTGTTCGATGAATTGTCTGAGAGGATTAAATTCACGTTCTTAATTAGGGTTTAGGAGACTAACGAAAGTTAGGTCCTTTACTTAGAGTAGCTTTGTGAGCGGTTGAATTACTTGACACGAATGTAGTTGGGGTTTCAATCGGGAATTAAAATTACACGATCTTGTGGTCTTGAGATTCTAGTTTCATGAAAATAGATAACTAGAGTAGCCTGACCAGTCTAATGACCTTTGAAAGAAGGCGTAGATGCTTTTAATTGGTAATCATCCCATTTCAATTATCTTGCGGGCAGATTCACATAACCTAGTTTACTTTTTAAGGAATATCATAGTGTGGTGAACCCCAATCCAGGATTCTCTTCATAATTGATTTAGATCCAATAGAAATAGAATCAGTTAAGCTCACTCCATTAGACTTAAGCCTAGATTAAGTGTTAAAGGTTGATTCGGTGATTGAAACCAAGTTCCCTGCGGATACGACCCGTACTTGCCTTTGCTAGCTACAACCGGCACCGTGCACTTGCGGTACATTTTTAACACAACACCTGTATTTTACCCGGGCCGGAATACACCGGACCCGTATTTAACCCCCTGGCCGAACTGACAGGTCTAATTATTATTGTTTGTCAACTTCCACTAGTGTAGAAATACAGGACGAAACATTTAAGGAAAAAAAAAAGAAGAAATAGAATGTTTGTGCAAAATATTACCATATATAATATGTATCATATAATTTCTTTTTTATTTATTATACAGTAGTGATGTCGTTAATAGATGGATACCCCTATTTTAAACATCTAGATCCGCCACTATATTAGGCAAACATTTTTTATTAGAAGTTTCATTTTGAAGATCGTTGCACTCTTGGATTTGAAGATGCTCTATAATAGAAACAAACACTTTAGTTTAAACTTTAGGTTATAAGAGAACTAAAACATACTCTAACTTTGTGGTTTTGGCATCTACAGAGGGAAATATTCCGTGAAAACCAATGATGTTTTTTGGCATTTTCCGGGCCTTGTTAACTATATGTGGCAATCATTGAGTAGATGTGCTGAAAATCCAACATCAATAAGGTACGTAGGACAAATTGGATCAATACTAATGAAATCCCATTTTTAAAAGGTCGGGTATCTCTTAGTGATCATATGCAAACCAACCACAGTGGCATACATATTTTCTCTTCAAAATTTCAAGTTACTCATTAGCGATTGAAGCCCAACTGTCGTAATCTAGCCATTGCATTGTTGTGATATTCGCTGTTGAAGGGAGGGGGGAAAAATAAAAAACCAAGTCATGTAATTATGTGGATGACATGTAGAAATGGCAATCATTAAATTGTATTAGTAATAGGGATTACTTTGATTGCAGAAGTTGGATCTAGATCTTGTGCTTTCTGATTGCTATCCATGACTATGGTGGCTACTAGAGTCACTGTAGATTCACACTCTCAAACCCAAACCTCGAATATGGTTATGTTATGTGAGGGGAGGTCAGAGAGATGAATAGATCTCGAGAAGTGTTTCCTGCTTGGTTGTGTGTCTCTGCCCTTGATCTATTCCCATTTTATAGCAGCACTAAGGTTCAAGTAAAATTAGGGAATCAATGGATGAATTATGGCTGATTAATACAGAATTAATCACCAATGTGACAGCCAAATCAATGGTAATTATGGGTATTTAGTGTGACCGCTACACATTGGTCAACATATTCAAAAACTGAAGCTCTAGTTTCTTTTTCTTTTTTGTTTGTGACTTGTGATTCTTGTTGAAGAATTTTGCTAAACAATGATTTCATTCCAAAGAGACTACTAAGGAAAATGCTCTGTACCACATACCAAAAAAAATCCACATAATATTTAACCAAAATACAAAATCCCACGAACAAAAAAAAATTAACGGTTTCTCTCTCTCTATATATGAGGCTCTAATTTCTGATGCATTAAAAACATGTGAAAATTGCACAATCTTGTTTTACTTCTACATTTGCCAAACAAGCGAGAGGGCAAAAACGAACTTGAGCTATATGAGTCCAATTAGAGGACATTTTGAATTGAATTAAAAATGTATTCATCAAATATCTCGTTTGACCTATTAAATTTTATATATAAATTGGACCTTAGACAAATATGAGTTATGCTTATAAGCTCAAATGATGTTATAACGTAAATTAATTGTCAGTGGGTGGAGTAATTCACAAGCTTATATATATGGTGAAGGCTTCTTAAATTATCAATGTAGGACAATCGCAGTTTTCCTAACTTCAACATGCATGCATCCTTACGTGTGGACTACTTATAAGGTCCAACAGATGAACACATTTATTCAACCGGGGGTGATGGCAAACTCAAAAGTTAGTAACCTGCTGTAATTCCATGATAGAAATTAAGCCTTAAATAAATGAGTAATTCACATGAACTCAAATAAGATTTCAAACTAAAACCAACATAAGATATATTAACGAACAACTTCAACATAAGTATGACATCTACAGAGATCAGGAGAGTACATGAAAATGCCTTGTAAGAAATTTGTGGGCGTCGATGTGTTCATGGAAAATTCTCATACTTTGAACTTCCAAAAGGATGGTAATAATTGTCTAGTACTGTACGTGATGGCCTGCTGCGCAAATGAACACATAAAAATGGGCCAACACTCAACAGTTCGATCATGCATGCTCATTTGGTTCAGTCATAGACATACTATTGAATACAGCTTATGATCACTGGCCACTTATCCATGACTTGACCGCCTTTGGCTTTGCTTCATGCATGCCAACAACAGTTAAGTTCACATGCAATTTAGAAAGGAGGAAGATACATAACGCCGGACAAAGACCAAGACTTTGAACATTAACGTCAAAAAGGGAAAAAATTATATGACATGACTTCGATATTATTTATAGATATCATGCAATGCAAAAGGAATGCAAAGAAATTGAACATTATACACACAAGGGTGAAGAGGAAACAACTTCATGTGGAAGGTTAGGGGTTCAAATCCGATCACCTACATGGCCCCTTCTCCCCCCTGCCGAGAGAGAGAGAAGAAACTATACTCAAAGGACAAGCTCAGCTGGAGACCTCTCCGAATTGTGATAATATTTTTATTTTTGGTGCAATTGAGAGCAAAGTTCAGCGCATGCGGTATTCAAACTCTGATCTTCAATTTAGTAACGATTTTTAAAAACATTACCAATTAAGCTAATTGACACCTGTATAAGCGACTTAATATATGATTGTTTTGTACATGTGTACTTATATGCAGTGTGTGTGGTTGTTGGCGATACATGGACTCATGGGATGTTCTCATGCTTGGAATGTATGAATTTACTTGTCACTTTATTTTCTTTGTATTTATCTTGGCTCGAACCCACTTAAATTATCAAAATGAAAATAAAAATTTTGCTATAATTGGTGACATGGCTTTGCTTGTTCATATCTAACTATTTAATTTGAGATGAATAACTAGGTATCTTAATCATTTCATGCAAGTCAGTTGTGACTGAATTGACAAGGATTTTCAATGCCCGCATGGGTAAGAGTATAGGCAAAGCCTATATCATACTCTTATGAGTACATACTCTTACAATTCACATATTAAAAATCACCTATATGACAAGTACATGCTGAAAAGTTATATATATATATATATATATACACACACACACACACACACACACACACACACACACACACACACACACATATATATATATATATATATATATATATACACACACACACACACATACATACATACATATATATATATATATATATATATATATATAGAGTAAATGGGAGTATGCACTCCTAGATGTATGATATACATTACCGAGTATAGGAAATTGAGACAAAAATATTAGTCAATTCTCATCTATATCTAGTACTTTTCATTAAATTTACCCATTTATGCGGCACTGGTAGAAATTTTTTTCCACATTATTTTAGTCTAATAGGGAATGTGAATAGTCCTTTCTTTAAAAAAGGGCCTACATGCAGAGATAAAATAAAAGGATGGGAAAATTAATCCATTTGTCTTTCATTATTGTTGTCCAATTAGTAAGTTTTACAGGAAACATCTCATATAAAGTATATCATGAGATAAATAAATTTATAGTGGCTTGTAATAATAATTGAAATGATTAATAATTTGTTTAGGGATAACTATAATAAAAGTCACTTGGATAAATTATTAGTTATCCCTAAATTAAAAAATCAACCCAAAAAGTATTATTAATTACTGCAAAATAACAAATAAATCATTTCTAATAAAGTATTATTAATTACAATAACTTTTACATGAGACAGTTTCATTCAAAAATTTGTGTTGTTCAATATATAATCCAAAATGTACGTACTAACTTTTAAAAATGCACGAAAATGAACGAACGCTAATGTATGAAGGCACAAAGCCAAGGAAGATATTTTGGGCTCATCTATCTCTGCCTCTCGCTCAATCAACTTTCATCATTATGCTGGAATACACCTTAGCCTCTGTAAAGCACTCCCGCTGATCACTAACTAATAGACCTGACAAAAATTAATCCGATCCGAAAATTCGATCCGAATCTGTCAGAAAGTTGCGGGTTTTGAATACGAGTTTCTTGACCCGAGCCCAAAATAAACTGAACCTAAAAAACCCGTAAATTTTGGGGTCAAACCCGACCTGAACCCGAACCCTAATCCGCCAGCTCAACCCGAATATTATATCCTCATTTTTTATTTTTCTTTAATTTTGTCCCTTAACAATGATAGTTTTTCATTATAATGAATCGTTTAGAGAGACGTTTTATAACTATCACATCTCTTCGCAAATTAGACGATAGTACCCGTTCTTTCTGAAATTTATTCTCATAAAATAACGTCATATACAACTTATAAGTGGAACAATTTTAGAAATGAACATGAAATACCGAGTGTTAAGAAAATCAATTCAGAATAACACAAGCATTAAAAATATGCTAGTCATACGATTATATTCCTAGTGAATTGAATACGTCTCATCGCATTTTAAATAATATTACTCTATACTAATCCAAAATTTTGATGTTATAATTAATAAATAAGTGTCATATTTTGTGGGTCTATAATATTCTTTCATTTGGCACCTTCTAATTGACTTCGAACTTAATGTAAATGTTGAACAATGGATCAATTTGTACTCATGTTCGGATCGACCCACTAATAAAGCATATACGATTCGGTGTGGTAGGTTAATTAACAAAATATCAAATCATTAAATGGGTTATTAATAGGTCAAATCCCTCCAACCCCGTTATCATGCGTTGGATGGGTAATCCCATGAATGACCCGACCTATTATTAATATTTAATATACAAACCAACACACTCAAGCGTGATTTACTATCGAGCGGTACATGACATTCATATATCAAATTATAATTAGAACGATTGTTCATTAAATATAAACAATTTTAAGTAATAAATATACCAATATTTTGATTTTTACAAAAAGAGAAATAACTCCCTAAAAAGGCGCTCCAAACCCGTTGGGTTGACCCAAAACCCATAAAACTGAAATATGCCCGCTCATATTTTACCCGAACCCGAAATACACCCAACCTGTATTTTACCCGAATCGGAATACACCCAACTCGTATTTAACCCGCTTACCCGAACTGATAGGTCTAATTATTATTGCTTGTCAACTTCCTGTAATGCCCCGAGCCCGAGGAGGAGTCACACCGCCAGGACTTCCTAGAAGTAAATCCTTAAGGCTTTTGAAGATCGAGGGTTTGCAGTAGCATTTAGATAGTCATTTTAGAACGAAACTGTAAGAATTTCCCCTATTTTAGCAACATCTTATGGTCTTAGCTCTGCTAAGAGTACCTGTAAACTGGGAATAGGGTAATAACATTCGCTAAAATATCCCAAATTCGACCCCTCGGCCATTCGCCCGGGGTTAAACGTAAGCAAACAACTAACATGCTGGGTCAGAAAGACATATATACAGGTATAGAGCCGACTACATGCTTTCACATACAAAAATAAACTTAAAGATTTACAACATGGTAGATCGAACACTTGTAAAGCTGGCAAAAGACTTCTGAGGGGTCGGCATCAAAACAACTTCAAAGGATCTCTTATAGCTGCTCAAATTGAACATGGAAAAAAGGGAATAATAAAAGAATAAGCAACTACACGCTCAGTGAGAATTCCTCTACTCCTTAAAACCAAAACCATTTGCAACCATTCATACCAATAATAGTCACATATCTCATATTGGTAAACTATTATCATATTAGGCAATCAAAGTCTCCAATGAGAGATTATCACTCATATACTTTACGCTAGCCCCTCAACTCATTCCTAGGCCCTTAATGACCATCCTTTCTTTCTAACAAGCATTCAAGCACGTAATCATGTAGCACAAGAATGAATATTATGCTTTCTAACACACTTGGGAAATCATAGCAGCGACTCACGTTATTTTCCAAGAACAACTTATAAATCACGCAAACTTCTTTAAAACTTACAACTCTTCTAAAAACTTCTGAGACACCCAAGTTGGTAAGAAAAACTTTGGAAAAAACATTCTTTCTTAAGATGTGCACCTTTAAAAGCTTAAACGTTCCCTGCATTACTAGGATGTAACCAAACTTCACTTGAAATTTCTTTTAAACTTTATTCAAAACATATTCATAAAATATATGCAGGTTATGTACATTTGAAAGCTTTCTTCTTTTCTTAAAAATGCTTTACTTGGCCTCTTGAGGCTTGTATTCCTTAAAAGAACTTCGTTTCTTTTCTGAACTACTTAGAATGGCAAAATGCCAAATCTCCTATTTATTAGGAACTTACTTATAACATAAAACATCTTATTCTGCTGGCTAGGGGAGGTCAACACCGCCCTAAAGTGAGATCGTCACTCTTAATCTACATTATCTCTGGAGTATACGTACTTAACTTTTGGCCAAAACGCATTTTAACAGAGCAGCTTTAACCTCGATACTGTCCTTTGTGGGGTAACAGCTCACACCAGGATTATCATATCCTGAGTCCAGTCCCCCTCAAGGTTTTCTTACGTGTCACGCATCAGGGAGTAACTCACACTAAATAATCATATCTTGAGTCCAGCTTCCGGGAATAGCTCGCACCATCTTTGGGTCCATCTCCCAACATTACCTTTGGGGGAAACAACTCACGCCATCTTTGCGTCCAATTCCGGCCCTCAAGGTCTGGCTACTTACCCAGCACTTTCATGGCCTTTAAAATCGCATTAAATTTCCCTTCTTCAGATGCTTACTTTGTTGAAATCTTACTTTTAAACAAAACAACCATAGTCTTTCCAAATGTTTATAGTTCATTCGTTTTTGGCTTAAAAACTTCTCATAAACGTAATAAGTTTGCTAACACGTAAATCAACTTTGTAAATAACTTAAAAGCTTCTTATAGACGTAATAAGTTTATTAACACATGAATCGACTTCCTTTGAAACTTAAAAACCTTTTTAAAAATGTAATAAGCTTGCTAATACGTAAACCGACTTCGCTTTAAATTTAAAGCTTCTCATAAATGTAATAAGCTTATTAATATGCAAAACGACTACGTTTAAAGCTTCTTAATAACGCAATATGTTTGTTAGTTCGTAAAAAGATTTCGTTTCTAGCTTAAAAGCTTCTTATAAACGTAATACATTCACTGAATCGTAAAACGACTTAGTTTCTAACTTAAATGCTTTGTATAAACGTAATAAGGTTGCTAAATCGTAGAACGACTTCGTTTCTAACTTAAAGTTTCGTATAAACGTAATAAGGTTGCTAAATCATAAAACGAATTCGTTTCTAACTTGAAAGCTTCTTAATAACGTAATACGTTTGTTAGTTCGTAAAACGACTTCGTTTTTAACTAAGAAACTTTTTATAAACGCAATACGATTACTAATTCGTAAAACAAAACCCATTTGGAACTTAAAGTACTTAGTTAGCGTTTAATTCAAACTAGGTTCGTAATAAAATCCTCAATTGTCATTTTCTAACTCATTTCAACCCCTTTTACAACTCAAACGAGGGCGTAATAGTAAACTGAAAGCTTAAAACGTTCGAAACTTGTTATTATTTGAAAACTTAAGGTACTTGGTTTGTTTATAAGGTAAACAAGTTTCTTCGTAAACTTTCAACGTAAAAGGTGCATCTTAAACCTCTCAGGGCACTCTATGATCTTAAATAAGTTTTCCATTCTCCGAAGCTTATGAACAAAAAAAAGATTAATGGTTTCTCTCTATATATATGAGGCTCTAATTTCTAGTACATTAAAAACATGTGAAAATTGCACAATCTTGTTTTACTTCTACATTTGCCAAACAAGCTGGAAGGGAAAAATGAACTTGAGCTGTATGAGTCCGATTAGAGGACATTTTAAATTGGATCAAAAATGTGTTCATCAAATATCTCATTTGACCTATTAAATTTTATATATAAATTGGGCCTTAAACACATACGGGTTATGTATATAAGTTCAAATAATGTTATAACCTAAAATTAATTGGCAGTGGATGTAGTGACTCACAAACTTATATACATGGTGAATGCCTCTTAAATTATCAATGTACAACAATCATAGTTTTCATAACTTCAATATGCATGAATTCTCACGTGTGGACTACTTGTAAGGTCCAACACATGAACACATTTATTCAACCGGGGATGATGGCAAACTTAAGAGTTAGTAACCTTTGAATATAAGAAATTAACAAGTGATTGGCTTCCTTGTAGCGGAAAGGTTACTTTCCACCGCTTCGGTGAGGTGGTTAGAGGGCAAATGGCCCACTTGATTGGTTCTTTTTATGTTTATTATCATTAAAATTTCATATTTGTAAGATGATATTTTTCATCTATTAAAGCCATATCGTGTTAGTAAAGATTCAGTATCTATTTTATCAGTGTGTTTATAGCAGTTGCAATCAGAATTATAAACCAATTGAAATACTTGCAGTTGAAGGAGATAGCAATCTTGCAATTCTAACAGGGTCTATTCTTTTTCGCGATGAGATGCAACTGTAAGCTGTAAGGAAACGTAAAGAGCTGTAAGAAGCTGTAAGAAGCTGTAAGAAGATATAAAAACCTGTAAGAAGATGTAAGAAACCGTAAGGAGCTGTAAGAAGTTGTAAGGATAGATGTAAGGGGTTATTGAATTATTTAAAAGTTGTATAATATAATTTGTAGATATATATGTATAATTGTTGGTCTTTAAATGGTTGAATTATCAAAAAAAATTATTTCATGAAAATAAATTACGTGTATTGCTGATATTTAAGAAATAAATTTTATAGCATCACTAAACAAATTATATTTTAACATTATAAAATGATAATAAAGATAATATTGAAAAACATAATTAATGAAAATAAACCTTTAAATAGGTCAATTAAATAACAATAACATAAATTCAAGCCGACAAATATGTAGAACCAAATATGTTCCACACTTGAGGTGATTTTTTTGTTAATAACATTAGTTTCATCTTCCTAAAAGCAAATTAAAAAATAATAACAATTTTTCTTAACAAAATTGAATAAAATCCTAAAAATGAAATCCTATTTGAATTAAACATTTTGGAATTAAATTCAATATAATGTTCAATTGTATAATGATAGCAACTAAGTTGTCATGGATAAACTTATGATTGAAATAGTTGAAATGCTTTCGTCACCTACAACTTGACTATTTTCATACATGATTCATGTCGAAACTTAAACATAAATGTGAAATTTTGTATTACATGTTGACTTATTTTCTCCATAATGGCATATATACTTCATATTGAAACTCAAATATTAATTCATGTCATTAAATTCTATTTTTTGTTTATGATAAATATTATATTCATAAAAAAGCTGTAAGATTTTTTATATTAGTAGTATATAAAAAATATATACATATTTCTATGTAAATATGAGAATAAAGTAGATGATAAGTTGAATGTTATAAAAAATATACAAGGAGATTTAAGAAGATGTAAGGAGATGTATGAAGATATAAGAAGATATAAGGAGATGTAAGAAGTTGTAAAAAGCTGCAACCTATTGGCTAAATCATTCCAAATGTCCCCAAAAAAAAGAGGCCCTGACAATTTTTTGGCAAATATTTTTTTCCCACTTATGATAAATTCTTTTAACCATTGGAAAATTCAACTATTGGATTAGTAGACTATATAAATTAAGACTATATATAGTTTCTCTCCGATTACAGAGGATCTATTCCATTCTAAACAGCACAATGAGCGACTCTGCCTGCAATGCATGGATATTAATATCGCAATAAAGACACAATATGATGGTAGTCGAAGAACTCCCAGTAAAATTATAATTGAACCTCAGACATAGTCATTGGTTTTTTACGCTTGAGTTATAGTGGACTAAAGAAAAATATTTCTTTAAATTTCCCTTTTTTTTTCTATGGAGTCATGCATATTCTATGATTTTTAAATCTATGATCTAATAGAACTAATCTATTTATAATTTTGAATTTTCAGATCTATTACATTAGAATCCCCACACCCACCTGACACTAGCATTTGGACCTTTGGAATATTGAATTTGGATTTGTGTTTGAAATATAATCATTAATTTAAATATATATTTTTTTTTAAAGATTATTATTAAGCCAGTAATGGCAACGGAGTAATAAAATAGTACAAAAGAGCTATTCCAGTACTAGCCAAAATGATACAAACAAAAAATCATACAAAACAAATTCACCCCTTCATCCCCTCTTGACCAATAGCTCTCATAAACTACAGCCCATGAAAAACTCCACATGCATGTTTTGCTACTAGATCATCTCAGTTTCCAGCCGAGTAAAATCCTCTGCCAAGATTGCTTTCAAGTGGTGATATGCTTAAGCACTTGCATATCATAACTTGCCCATGCCGGCTACATTCATTAATGACCATCAATAGCAGCCCATACCTCACTCCAACTACCTCCCTCAAGAAGCCAACTCGTCATTCTTTGAGTGCTGGCCATATGTTGTTGGTTGATGCTGCCGCAATAGCTTAATCCAAGTTCTCAATGTCCCTTCACTCTCAATTTAATTTTCTCTCTTTTTAATCCCTTGATTTGTTGTCCCATCTTAAAAATCCGAGATGGCCACCACGTGTTTGATAAATATCCCCAGAGACTTTTGATTAATTGCATCTCGTAAAGTGCCAAGCAAGATCAGAGGCTATACACAGCTCGTATAACTCTTCTCATATGATCGAAATTTCCTTCTAATGGATCCAAAGCCTCTAAAATTTTAGACTACAACCATTCTCTTTCCTCAACTCGCCTCTACCTTAGACTTGTGCTCGAATCAAAACCTCAAACATTCAAACTCTTGCTTAACAATCAAGTCGTTCACCTCCTCTGCCTAATTATGTCTATGATTCAACCATTGAAATCAACATCTAATTGCTCCTAATAACTATACCAGTGAACCACCAGTTTCTTATGTCCTCGTCTTCAGTTCCCATTTGACTTGAATGCAAGAGCACCTTCACAATGATGGCTTGGGTGTTAATATTGTGGAAATATCATTACTAAATTAGATCTTTATTACTCTGTTCTGCAATTATCTTGCTCTTCTTTAGACTCCTTGTTATTCTTTTAGTAGGAGCATTTTCATTCTCAATGACTGTCACCCCTAAAAGCTTTCCTATCTTAAGGGATTCCTTTACCAGCTTTTGTATACTCTCTGAGGTATTGCTGCTTGATGTTGACACCCTTCTCCTTCTGTTCAGTGTCTTGCTTTCTTCCAATATTCTTTTTGATCTCTTTGTTGTTTTCTTCCCCTCCTTACTTTTCTCCATTGCTTCATGAATGGCAAGGTTTAGCTTGACAGGTGACTTAAAGCCTGGGGCTGTGATAATGAATCACTTTCTTCTTGGTTTTGACCCTTCTTATTTTTCACTTGTGGTTCAACATTTTTCAATGGTTGAGGAGTAATTGTTGCGGCTACTAAATCTTGGCTTGCAAAACATGGAGGATAATAATCATTATTCATTTGTTGCTTCTCAACTTCCAAGGGTGGTAAATGCTGTGCCAATTTCAAAATCTCCTTAGAATATCCATTCTGACTAAAGCATGCAGTGTTAGTTCTAGTGTTGGAATTAATGTTTCCACTGGACATGTCCCCTGACTTTTCATTACCCTCAACATTTTCTAGATCAATTTCTCTTGGACTGCTTCCTCCTCCATAGTTCTTGCCATCTTGTCATTCCTTCTCAACTCACTGCATGCCACATCATCATCTAATGCCACATCATCATCCTTCTCTTCATGATTTGAGTCCATAGCTTCCATGGAGGAATTTGAAGTTGTATGGACCTTCTGAATAACTTGTACAGTAGAACCAACCTTTTTGATCACAATTCTGTAACCTGAGTCTTCAATAGACGTACATGACTATCTCCTAATTAATGGTCCCAAGTATGTCAGTGTCGATTAATACCTTCATTGATTCAAATTCGAAAGAATCGGAATTGTCGATGTCCTTCCCCAAGCATACTACCCTTCCCCAAAGCTCTGCAATTCTTCTAAAATTCTCTCCTTTCCAACCACGAGGGGGAACCCCAAATATTTCAATCCACACTCTCCTTGTTTCACAGGTTTCATACTCATCCCATCTCTCAACATTAATGAACCAATGTCCTAGTTCATCGTGATTACCCAAGACTTCCTCCATTTGTTCTATTGATGGAAATGTTAGTATGAATTTGAATTTGTTTAGTGAGCAAATTTTTGTGCATTGTCCGAAATCACTGATTAGTGCAGTTGCTAAAGCTCCTAGATCCCTTGGTTCTTCTGAAGTGCATACAAGACTTTTGTTGAGCCATTCCTTGAATTCTACATTCAATTCTCCTTTCATTATTCTTTCATTTTGTTGCTCTTCTTGATTGCCGCTTGTACTTTTAGGATCTTTGAGTCCATCTGCATTCTACACCTTCCTTCTCCAGTCATGATTCTGCTCCTTTCTCCTCCAGGCTTTTCTAGTTGTCCCTTTGCTCCATTGTGCTTCTCTGCTGTTATTGTTCCATTTTCTTCCTTTGATTTTCCCTTTATCATATTTTACCATGCACACTCTAATCTCGCTTCCTCTGATGGTGGAATTGTTAAGGATGAAGATACTTCTCACTACATCTTCCTCTCTCCAGAACCTAACAAAGCCTTATCTCGTATTGCTTCTCCTCCTTTTTCTTAGTGGAATATATGTATCACTCACTTTTTTAGCCCTTTGGAAGATCCCTTGGAGACCATATTGATCAAGATTTCGAGGAATATTTTGAACAAAAACAGTGAACTCCTTTCTGCTACCTTCATTGACTCTCCTCCCATTCCAGTTCCTCCTGCTCTCTCCCTCTCTCATCTTACCCAACGGCTAGTTTGAATTTAAATATACATTAATAAACCATTACATTTCTAACATGTAAAAGCAAAAAATGATAATAAGTAATATAGTCAGCAACATATATACAACACACACGCACACCCAAAAAAAAAAAAAAAACCAACAAACAAATGGAACTTATCTTGGTTGGTACGTGCAAGTAGTTTCATGTTAAAAAATAGGTGTCTTCCACTGATCAATCGTATCTTGTTTTTTTAAATTTTTTTTTAAATGAGCATATCTCTTTTTTTTTTTTTCAATTTAACACATAATAATATACATTCAAGCTGGTATAAGATATTTAAAAAGTACTTTATAATAAGACATTTGTTATGTTAAAAAAAAAAAAAAACCGTATTCAAGTTAAGCAGGAGGTATCTTTCTTATGAGGGGGAGGAGGCCAGCTTACTTTACTTACCACCGTTTAAAGAAACAAAATTACAGAAAACATAAATGATGCTGATACTGTTTGGTGCCACTAAAATGCCTATTAACTTTATTTTTTTTTTCCAAAAAAAAAAAACGCCGCAACAATGTTGACCTTTGTGTGATATGATTGACTTCATATGTGTCACACATGTGTCAAAGACTTTATTACTTTTTGAATTGTTTGCACTGTTAAGTTATATTGTCATGTCGGTATCCAACACAAAATAGACACGCATCATTGCCTCCTACTTCTCGCAAGTGTGGTGTGAGTGTACTAGAGGTTTACAAATTGATAGTCTCTACATTGGTCAGGTGGTTTGTGGTTTGTGGTTTGTGTTGACGGGTTCCTAGTGTAATTTTACGTGTGTGAAATTGTAATAATATTTGGTAGATGTAAAAGACCGTGGCGGATTCAAATATTTGAAATAGGGATGTCTATAAATTAACATCGCTATTAATATATACTTTTTTTTTTTGGGTGTCCATTAATCAATATTGTTACTAAATTAACCACTTTTTAAATAGAAATTTTTTTTTTTGAGGGCTAGGGGTGTCCGACACCCCTATCTGTAACATGGATCCGCCACTGTGTAAAGAGGTCTATTCTCTTGGACAGTTCTTGTAACTTGTCGGGAGTTTATTCAGTTGGGGATCATCCAATCACGATTAAGCAATTCCTGTACGTCAGTCGCCATCCCTTGAAGGTAGGATCTGTGGTGTTGGAGACCCACCTGCATTAATTCCGGCAGCACTTCTCTACCAATATCAAGTTCAGTTGCATCAAGTTGAAAGGTCCAAGCCTGTCTGAGGCGTGTGTTTTTAGTTTAATTTTACGTGTGTACTTGTAATAACATCCATTGGATGTAAAGATGCGTGTTCTGTTGGAGGGTCCTTGTAACTTGTTAGGAGTTTATTTTCTAAGTTTAGTGTATCTCTTATGAAGTATAAAGTGGGTGTACTTGCGCTACTCGCATAACCTGTTTATAAAAGTTTTACCAACTATCAGGGAAAAAAAACAAAAAAAAAGAAGTCTTCGTCTATATTACACACCTTGAAACCCAGTCCCCCCCCCCCCCCCCAAAAAAAGAAAAAGTCCACGTAGTATTCTTCGTCAACACTTTTTTGCAAAGTAAATATTAGTACATTCACTTGCGTACCATCAAAGCGACAGCCTAATGTGATTAAGCATCCTAAATTCTTGAGTACTTAAACTAATTCTTGCGATAACATTTTGGCAGCCTTTAGTGTCTTTTTTTTAGGGATTTTTGTCATTAATTGATCGACATTTTACATTTTTTAAATCTTAGAATGGCCTTTGTTGATTTTATTCTCAAAAAATTATGCGCATCTAGCTTCTTATGTCGATTTATACCAGCAAATCAAATAATCAATTTTACCAGAACACATCTACTTTAGTTACTCTCTAAACAACTATCTGCAATTCAATTTTTTTAAAAAGAAAAACACTATGTGCAAAATATTAAATTAAAACAATTATTCATTTCTAAACAATGGTGAGTCTAAAATTTGATAATTACTAATTAATATCAGTATCCATATTAAAAACTTGAAATATTGTATACAAAAATTTAACAAATTTTTCCGATTGATAGGTACCCGGAGATCAAATGCCTCTTAAATGAGCCCACATCTATTTTTAAAACGTCTATCAACTACTACAATAATGATCCAAACAACTAATGTATTGTCGAATAGGGCCTTAAACAAATGAGTCATTCATATGAGCTCAAATAAGATTTCAAACTAAAACTAACTAACAATAGATATAATAACTAACAATTTCAATATAAGTATGACACCTACAGAGATCAGGAGAGTACATGAAATTGCCTTGTAAGAAATTTGTGGATGTCGATGTGTTACGTGGGAAACTCTGATACTTTAAACTTTCAAAAGGATGGTAATAATTGTCTAGCACTGTACGTGATGGCCTGCTGGAAAAATGAACACATAAAGATGGGCCAGCACTCAACAGTTAGATCATGCATCCTCATTTGTTTCAATCATAGTCATTCTATTGAATACAGCTTATGATCACTGGCCACTTATCCATGACTTGACCGCCTTTTTTTGGCATTGCTTCATGCTTGCCAACAACAGTTAAGTTCACATGCAATTTAAAAAGGACGAAGATAATGCCGGACATAGACCAAGACTTTGAACATAAACGTCAAAAAGGGAAAAAATTATATGACATGACTTCGATATTATATTATAGGTATCATAGAATGCAAAAGGAATGCAAAGAAAATGAACATTATACACACAAGGGTGTAGAGTGCTAGGATTAATACCAGAGTAACAGTGTAGCGGAAGCGATAGGATGCAATAGAAAATCAGAAATTCAACCAACAAAACAACAGAATAATAGGAAGAGAACAAGAACACAGGAATTTAACGTGGAAAACCCAATGTGGGAAAAACCACAGACGGCGACAGCACCAAAACAATCCACTATGAGCAGGAAAGTACACCACGATCACAATCACCTCAGTGATTCGATCTAAGAGCAGACTTACAATCTTTCTCTATTGTAATCTCTCGCAAACTACTTTTGCCTCTCAATGTGTTTATGAGTAATGGAGTACTGGAGTATTGGAGTACTGGAGTATTTTAGAACCTAAGCCTGACTCTCCTTTTATAGGGTCTGAAAAATAGGGTTTCCCCCCCCTTTGGAAAAACCCTAACCGCCGCAGAGAAAACACCCTCAACGCCAAACCCTAGCCGCCAAAACAAGGCGGCAAAAAATTGGCCGGGGCACGACCGTGCCACGTGGCACGGCCCCACCGTGCCACTTTGCTGTTTGCTCCGTCTTCGGCTCTTCGTCTTGGCACGCCCGTGTCCGTGCAGCATAGGCTCCCCGTGCCGATACTCGAGATTTTGGGCCATAAAACCCAACAATCTCCACCTTGAACCAAAATCTCCAATCTTCAATTTTCCGTCGCCGTCGTCTCACCCCAAAGGGTGATGCCCCCTATGGGGCTATGCCCCGCAGGGCCCTCAAATACTGCGAATGCCAACTAAGTCCAAGCAATGCTTGAACTTAGCTCTGGGAGATAACTTATATGAACTTTCCTTCATATAACCTGTCACAGTAGATGCCTGCAAGACATAGAGGCCTCCTTACTTCAAACCCTTCAGCAGAATCTTACTGCCCTTTGAGACCTTCAGAACTCCACCTTCAACTGAATATTTGCACCCTTTGGATTCAAGGGTGCCCAACGAGATGAGGTTATGCTTTAAGTCAGGAACATGACGAACATTTGATAAAGTCCTGACAACACCATCATGGGTCTTGATTTTAACAGTACCGACTCCAGTTACATTACATTGGGCATTATTGCCCATGTGAACAACAGTTGAGTCAACTGGATCATATGTTGAAAACCAATCCTTGTGAGGACACATATGATAGGTACACCCAGAATCAAGAATCCAATCAGAATCACTCCCTCTTTCAGTAGAAGTAGCGAACAACACGTCACCATCAGAATCAGATTCAGCAAATGAAGCTTCAGCAGGCTCCTGAGAATTATCTTCCTCTTTCTCCTTCTTCTTTTGCAGTTTCCAACAGTTAGCAATAATATGACCCAATTTACCACAATAATTGCAGGTCTTACCAGAATGAGGATTTTTAGACTTAGAACGATTCTTACTCCTATTACCGTTCCCCTTTTCAATTGTTGTACCCCTTACTGCTAATCCTTCAGCAGAATCATGAATGTCAAGATCAAACTTCTCCTTAGACAACAGGTTTGACTTAACATCTTCAAACGATATAGTATTAGAATTACTATATAACATAATCTCCTTAAAATGTTTATAAGAAGGGGGTAACGACACAACAAGCAAAATAGCCTTATCCTCATCCTCAACTTTCACATCTAGACTCTCCAAGTCAACAAGAATAAAGTTAAACTCATTCAAATGCTTTTGGACAGGGGTACCTTCAGCCATACGAAAGGTACACAACCTTTCCTTCAAACGGATCTTGTTGGAGAGACTCTTCGTCATGTAGAGTTCCTCCAGCCGAGCCCAAAGATCCACCGCAGTTGTCTTATCAAGCACCTCTCGCAAGACATGTGGTGCCAAGCACAACTGTATGGCTGAAACCGCTTTCAGCTCCAGTTCCTCCCATTCGTCCTCCGTCAATGACCCACGTTGCTTCTTCTGTTCTTCAGCCCATTGCTCATCTGTTGTCTTCTCGGGTTTGACATGAGATCCCTTTAGGACCTTCCACAACCCGTGCTGGATGAGAACCGCTCTCATCTGCACCTTCCAGAGATTAAAACTAATCTCCCCATCGAATTTCTGAATATCTACCCTTATGATAGAAGACATCCTATAACCAAAACTCTGATACCACTTGTTAGGATTAATATCAGAGTAACAGTATAGCGGAAGCGATAGGATGCAATAGAAAATTAGAAATTCAATCAACAAAACAACTGAATAATAGGAAGAGAACAAGAACACAGGAATTTAACGTGGAAAACCCAATGTGGGAAAAACTACGGACGGCAACAGCACCAAAACAATCCACTATGAGTAGGAAAGTACATCACGATCACAATCACCTCAGTGATTCGATCTAAGAGCAGACTTACAATCTTTCTCTATTGTAATCTCTCGCAAACTACTTTTACCTCTCAATGTGTTTATGAGTACTGGAGTACTGGAGTATTGGAGTACTGGAGTATTTTAGAACCTAAGCCTGACCCTCCTTTTATAGGGTCTGAAAAATAGGGTTTCCCCCCCTTTGGAAAAACCCTAACCGCCGCAGAGAAAACATCCTCAACGCCAAACCCTAACCGCCAAAACAAGGCGGCAAAAAACTGGCCGGGACACGGTCGTGCCACGTGGCACGGCCCCACCGTGCCACTTTGCGGTTTGCTCCGTCTTCGACTCTTCGTCTTGGCACGCCCGTGTCTGTGCAGCATGGGCTCCCCGTGCCGATACTCGAGATTTTGGGCCATAAAACCCAACATAGAGAAAACAATTTTGTGTGGAAGGTTAATATTTCAATTGAGACTGGTAGAAAGTAAATTTACATCTAGTACTTTTAATTAAATTTACCCATTTATGCGACACTGGTAGAAATTTTTTTCTACACTATTTTAGTCTAATAGGGAATGTAAATCGTCCTTTTTTAAAAAAAGGATCTACATACAGAGATGAAATAAAAGGATGGGCAAATTAATCCATTTGTCTTTCATTATTATTGTTCAATTGGTAAGTTTTACAAGAAACATCTCATATAAAGTATATCATGAGATAAATAAGTTTATAGTGGCTTGTAATAATAATTAAATTGATTACTAATTTATTTAGGGATAACTATAATAAAAGTCACTACTGAATAAACTATTAGTTATCCCTAAATTAAAAAGTCAATCTCAAAAGTATTATTAATTACTGCAAAATAACAAATAAATCATCTCTAATAAAATATTATTAATTACAACAACTTTTACATGAGACAGCTTCATTCACAAATTTGTGTTGTTCAATATGTAATCCAAAATGTACGTACCGACTTTTAAAAACGCACCAAAATGAATGAACGCTAATGTATGGAGGCACAAAGCCAAGGAAGATATTCTGGGCTCATCTATCTCCGCCTCTCGCTCAATCAACTTTCTCGACCCGAATCCGAAATAAACCGAACCCGAAAAACTCGCGAATTTTTGGTTCAAACCCGCCCCAAACCCTAACCCGCCTGCTCAACCTGAATATTATATCCTTATTTTTTATTTTTCTTTAATTTTTTCCCTTAACAATGATAGTTTTTCATTATCATGAATTGTTTAGAAAGACGTTTTATAACTATCGCATCTCTTCACAAATTAGACAATAGTACACGTTCTTTTTGAAATTTATTTTCATAAAATAACGTCATATACAACTTATAAATGGAACAATTTCAGAAATGGACATGAAATACCTAGTGTTAAGAGAATCAATTCAAAATAACACAAGTATTAAAAATATGCAAGTCATACTATTATATTCCTAGTGAATTGAATACGTCTCATCGCATTTTAAATAATATTACTCTATAATAATCTAAAATTTTGATGTTATAATCAATAAATAATTATAATATTTCGTACGTCTATAATATTCTTTCATTTGGCACCTTCTAATTGGCCTCGAACTTGATGTAAATGTTGAAAAATGGACCAATTTGTGTTCATGTTAGGATCGATCCACTAATAAACATACGTGATTAGGTAATGGTAGGTTAATTAACAAAATATCAAATTATTAAATAGGTTATTAATAGGTCAAACTGCTCCAACCCGTCATCATCCCTTAGATGGATCGTCCCATGAATGATCCGACCTATTATTAATATTTAATATATAGACCAACACACTCAAACGTGACTTAGTATCTACCGATACATGACATTCATATATCAAATTATAATTAGATCGATTGTTCATTAAATATAAACAATTTTAAGTAATAAATATGCCAATATTTTGATTTTTACAAAAAGAGAAATAACTCACTAAAAAGGCGGTCCAAACTTGTTGGGTTGACCCGAAATCCGTAAAACCGAAATACGTCCGCCCGTATTTTACCCGAACCTGAAATACACCTGGCCCGTATTTAACCCGAACCGGAACACCCGTCTCATATTTAACCCGCCTGTTCGAACTGATAGGTCTAATTATTATTGCTTGTCAACTTCCGCTAGTGTAGAAATATAGGACGGAACGTTTAAGGGGGAAAAAAAAGCATTTTAAAATTAGCTTTTTGGACCCAAAATTAACTTTTAAAAAGTTCTATCACTAAATATCCATATTAGCATTTTTACTTGATCAAATAGCTAATTTTAATCAAAAAAAGTTCTTTTTGGACAAAAAGCTCTTCAAAAAGCGCTTTGCGAAACAACTCATAGACAATTTTATTGACATGGAGGGAGTATACAAAACAATAAAAACCAATGAAAATCGGGAGTTGAAGGGTATTGATGGTTTTTTTTCTTTTTTTTTTGGTGGGGGGGGGTCCGGAAGCCTTCAAATAAATGACTTTGTATAAGTGTTAACGAATAAATATGGACTGTTAAGTATTCCAATTCCAAAAGAAAATGAAAAAGTAAAAAAAAGAAATTTATTTAAAAAATTGTGAAGGGAGAGACAAAGACTGTTAAGGTAATGTATGAATCTTGTGTTTGCTTTCCTAACTCTATATATATCTTGCACAAGAGAGTACTTCTTCACTTCAAACCTCCCCAGAATCCAACTGCCGACAGGCTTACCTAATATTTATCAGTCAATCCTCCTGTCTATTGATTTCAGCCAACGTACTTGGAAACGAAATTAAAGGATGAAAAGTTTTTGATTAATCCAGGTAATTTGTACATGATATATACCCTTGTTAATCTTTGCAGGGAAGCAATTAAGTATCCATGATCATTAAATTAAAATGATCGTCGAGGTAAACTTGGCCTTTGTTTTTGGTACCTTTGTTACACTTGCGTTCCTTTCTGTTACGAGTGATTATCTTGAAGAGAGAAATCGCCTAAAGAAGGGAGACGAAGAGATCGAAGCAGAAAGATACCGAGAATTACAAACTCAGGGATTCAAAGTGCCAAATGAGGTAACACACTTGCTCCATGATCAACACCCACTCGCTCTGGAAGGCGGTCCTGCTTTTGTGTGCAATGCTTGCACCAAAGACGGCCCTTCTGAAACCCCTCGGTACACCTGTCAGAACAAAGGCTGCAACTTCATCTTGCACACCGCGTGTGGAGTCTCTGATCAAGTATCTGCGTCATGGAATGCCAAAAAACTCGAAATCCCAAAATCTGCTCACGAGCATTCGACTGTGAATTTTGTCCAGGGCTCATATGCTTTCACCTGCTCCCACTGTAATAACAAGGGAACTAGTGAGGACAGGTAATACTAGTACACGGATACAGGTATTTTGTATAATGATATTCTACAGTTGAGTTTTTTGACTTTAATAATACCGATTAATTTTTATAAGTGTTCATATTAAATGAAAATTCATTTGCAATTTGGAAAGCCCCCACATATGAGATCAGGCGTGTTGGAGCTTGAAGTGGGTGACAATCTCACTTCTCACCTTGGTAAACTCAAGTGCATTAGACATATTTATAAATTCGCCTTTGTCACCCTATCTGTTGCCCACTGGTTTTAAAATGAAACCTTGCTCAAATTGGATTATAAGCATTGCTCAGTTGGATTGAGGCCCAAATTCTATAAAATTTAACAGTTCGTTTAACTTTGCACCCATCCTTGAATCAGGTATAGTTGTGAAGACGATTCATGCTCTAAGAAGATTCACCCGATATGCGCCCACAACCCTAGCATGCTCATCTCCTTCCTGCACCCCAATCATGTTTTGGAACTCAAAACGCGTCACCACTTCCGATGGTGCGCGATATGTGGCCATCGTGGGGAGTCGAATGCCAGGGTGTACACTTGTGAGGGATGCAACTTCTTTGTTCACCCCGAGTGTGCCCACTGCCTTCAATGCTACAACCATCCCAGCCACCGGCATACCTTGGTGTTTCGAGAGCTCCCTAAACGCCCGAAAATCCGCTGTCAAGTTTGTGGAAAGAAATGCAAGCGTTGGAACTATACATGTCCTCAATGCCAAGGGGTTGCAATTCACAGAGAATGCATAGGTGGTCGCTTTGCTGCTTCTAGTTCTGGAACTGAAGAGACTACTACGAGCCCTGGGGCGCCGTCCACAGTACTAGATGTTATTGGGGAAGTTGCAACGGAGGTTGCCGTACAAGGATTAACCGGCGTTGTTCTGGATTTCCTGCAAGTTGAATATTAGTGTGACTACCTACATATATAACGCGTTATTGTATGATATCATATAAATTGTGGCAATATGTCTGCATAACCGCATATATGTATCTTGTAGCTCATCGATTGTTCCTGCTGTTATGTTGTGTTGTTTGAAATGCTCTGAGCATCGTACGTGTTGTTCGAATACTCACTAGTTATTTTACATCTACTTGAACTGTTCTTACTGCGTTGTTTGAAAAGCTCTTTGTCGCTTACCATCATGTTGTCTGAACATGTACATGGTAGTTAACTTTGCATATGTTTGGAATGTTCCTAGTGATTTAAGTGAGGTTGAATATTGTGCTTATTGTTTCATGGAGAAGAGTAAGAACATTGAGTTAACATTGGCATATTCGTCTCATTTGTTCTCTATTAAGGAAGTGGATCTTGTATTTTCTTGTTATCGAGTACGTGGGGAGGAATGGCGAGATCGATGGTCAACTATCTGAATTAAATTAACGGTCAACTTCGATATCAAGAAACCTAGAATTTTACGTAGGTCAATTCCAATCTAAGATGACTAGGTGAGTTATATGTGTAATTGACCAAGTACAATAAAAGAAGAGGTCGGTGTTAAGCATTAAGGTAGAGGTTTTAGGTGAGAACCAGACCAATTAAGTGCTAAACCCGCTCGTTAATAGATATTGTGTTTTTTCTTGATATTTAGCTCATGCACTAAGCCTGCTCAATTCAGTCTAAAAACGGGGAAGAATTTGCTGGCTCAGTCTTATGCGAGAACATGAGTTCAGTGAACATAATTAATGGACGAGTCCTTATTAAGGACCCATTAAACAAGACCAGCATTCATTGACTAAAATCATCCGCGCCAAGTCTACAAATTCAAAGGGAATATTTCTGACTTAATTTTCTAATGATCCCTTCATTTTATATTGGTAATCAAATTTTAAAATACATTAAATAAATAATAACTGTAGTTTGTATTAATTACATAAATGATTTTACAACCAATGAAAATATTTATAAGTACTCGGAAAAGAAAACTTTGACAATATAGCGAGCCTATGTAAATGGATTTTTTTTTTTTAAACGAATATGGGAGGAGGGAATAGTATTTTTATCTTCCATCAGCTAGAATTATGCCAATTAATGAAATTAAAACTGTATACGTATCACCATTTGACAACCACCACAATTAGTAAAATCAAAACCGCACAAGGGTCACATTTTATGTCAATATATCCTCAATTCAGTTAGCTCTTAATTGGGTAAAAAAATTATATTTTATAAATCACAAAATTATTTATGAATATGAATAAAAATAATTAATTTGTTTGTTTCTGCTATGTTTTAGCTCCAGCCGGTGATTCGGGTGCATGGAGGATTCCAGCATGGTTGGATTTGTGGCGCACACAAGGTGCACTGGTAGCTGCCATATAGATACTTGCATTACAACCTTATAATGCAAATGAGTTTGTAATTTTATTTTTATTATTTTGTTTGTTTCTAAGAGCATATCACAACTAATAACTACCTTGCAATTGTGATTAACACAAACAACATAATCATGATTATATTACAAGGTTGATTACATTACATTATATTCAACCAAACATAATATTCAAGTTAATATAACCAGTTGCTATCTGTACACCCTTTAGTTAACCAGAAAAAATTCAGATGTTGCATGTAAATCATTAAATTTTAAAAGTATATCAAAATTAATTAAGAACGATGATATATATCTTGCTACAAAATACTTCTTGAGTGTCTTATTTTAGCATAAGTTAATATATTAGATGGCTTAAATCATCAAATTATCAATAGTTATAATAAATTATCAATTATGAAGCTTTAGAATTCATCGTCTATGCCAACAAATTCAAAATGGTACCCTAATTGGATCAATCTCATCTATGACAATGTATCGTATGTGTAGTTTCATACATATAAAAAGTTGTAAATAACAAAGTTGATTTAACAATATTATAAGTGCTAAAATCCTCATATAGCCATTCAATCGTACCATTTTTTTAATTTAATGCATGTCTTGTAGTAACACATTAATCATATTATAATTATCTGACCCTTAAAATTTCATGGTAATTCATAAAAACTAATCGGTATTATTCATATATATGTGGATCGGGGGGGAAAAAAAAAGAACACTCAGAAATGAAAATTCGTCATACAAAATTTATGCACAATTTTTCAATATATAAAATTACAATATTGAATATGTTTTTGTGGATAGAGTTGGTCTGATAACTGTGTCAATTCTAAAACGTACCTTTCAAGTGCTTTCATTACAAATTGTGTGCACGTGGAAAATTATAATTCAGTCAGTCCGGAAGACCTCCCTTTCCTAGACTTCGGAGTTGACTTTGATTACTACAAGTCTCTGGATAAATGACAATTTGAGCTGTGGGTTCTGATGTAAAACCTAGAAAAGATGTGCTACAGACTGACAAAATTTAACCATAACAAATACTTGCAAAATTTTATTTCATTTTTTCAAAAAAGAGATAACTATAGGCATTTAAATGTAAAGGTAAAGCAACAGGGTGAAAGCATTGGGGAAAATGTCGTGCCTAATTATTCAAAGTAAAATGATAAGTGTCTTATTACAAGATACTTTTTAAATATCTTATTTTTACTTAAAATATATATTACACATATTAAATTGAAAAAAATAATATCATTAAAAAATTGAAGGACGTCAAAACTTATAAATTGATAAATTGCGTAAAATCATCATTTTATGTATAATCTATCATATTTACAAAATTACACATATTACATACCTTCGCGGATGGGGTTGATCCAATTAGAGGGTCAGTTTATGTTTGTCAGCATAATCGACGAGTATTCAAGTTTTATAACTCATAATAGTTTTAATTATTAAAAATTTGGTGATTCTAATTCATAGAATATATTAATTTGGGTTAAGATAAGACACTTAAAAGTGCCTTATAATAAGACACGCATCATCACCCTTATTCAAATTCATCCTATTTGAAAAATTAGGTTCATGTGATTACAAGAGATTTTCATCTAAATTTGAAATCTAAGAAATCATTCATGTTCGAATAAAAGATTCGATGAATTTAGGTCTCAGAGTTTGAGTTCAAAGCATGATTTAGTTTCAAAATACATAATATTCCACATTATTCAATTCTAGAATATACATAGAAAATTAGATGAATTTAGGTCTCCGAGCGTCCAAATGCGAAATAATTTGGTAAAAGATTCGAGTCTGGCCTTTTTGTCTCATTGTTCGAATTATTTGAACATGAATAGGCCTGCGCTGTCTTTTCAACATATATATTAATTCGTCTCTGGATAAGGTTCTTACCATAGCCCACACAAGTACTCTTTTCCTTTTTTCGGGGGGTTGGGGGGGGAGGACACAGGGTGAGAGATGAGAGCAGTCATTATAAGCCGTCATATAAATCGTGCTGACACATATATAAGATGTCATCGAAGATAGAGACTATTTAATTAAATAGTTGTAAATTTCAAAGAAGTAATTACATGATTTAAAGTGTCCATTTGATGCCTAACATAATGATTTGTAAGAGAATTGTAAGTAATTTATCAATAAGCTAACTTAGGACCTGTTCTTTTCGTGGGTAAATTTTAATTAGTCGATAAAAAATCATATATTAGTTACGAAGCCCCAAGATTATCTTACACTGAAAAAGGAATGAGAAGAATTAATCAAACCCTTTTATCTAAAAGTTTTAGTACATCACGAAGACCTCGATTTTAACCAAGAAGCATTAAAACAATTAGTAGTAATTCCAACTATAAAGTAAAATTAGCCTATTTTAATAGATAAAACTGGATAGAAAACAAAGTCTTAATTGATACGGGAGCTTTCTAATGTCACTGTATACCTTCACCAATCCCAGTAATGACCGCAACTGACTATAACTCTGTTACATACGATGGAAGAAAATCTACCTTCACTCAGAAAACCAAAATCATGATGAAAACATCGAATTCTACCCTATTAGAATACGAATGTTATATTGATAATTCTATCAATAATGATCATTACCATATACTACTAGGAATGAAGTTTTTAGATTATTTTACCAACTATGACATTAAACCTAATCAAATTATTCTAGTGGGTGATCAAAATACCATTATTCTCGACAGAATATGAAACAATTGCATTTCCCGATCCTCACTTACATTAATGTAACAGTGAAAGAGCCTGATATAATTACTACATGTACATTAAAATTATTACCGCAAGTGCACGGTGCCAGTTGTAGTTAGCAACGGCAAGTACGGGTTGTGTCCACAAGGAACTTGGTTTTAGTCACCAGGTTGACTGCAACACTCAATTGAGGCAGAAGCTGATTCAGGTCGATGAAAATGAATACTATGGAAATTATCGAACTTGATGGTAGCAAAAATCTCAGGTTGAGATTCACCACACTATTATGGTTATTGGATCAAACACTAAGTCATGCGAAGTCGCCCTGCACAGATAGTTGAAGTGGAATGGTTACAAGTTAAAGCATGTCTATGCCTTCTCTCAAAGGTCACTAGACTGGTTGAGCAATCCTAGTTATCTATTTTCATGAAACTAGAATCAACAGAACCACAAAATCGGGTAACCTGCAATTTCCAATTGAAATCCTAACTATTTTCATGTTAAGTAATTCAATCGCTCACAAAGTAGCCCTAAATTAAGGATTCAACTTTCGTTGATATTCTAAACTTAATTAAGAGCATGAATACAACCCTTTCAGGCAATTCATCGAACACATGGCGCGCTAAGTGAGAATTCAACTATAAGCACAGACATTCATTCACAAAACCTAGGACATGGATCCAAATTACATAATAGGGGCTAATCCCAACCCAAGATAGGGGATTTAGCCACTGATCATTTCAACAATCTCAATCACAAGCAAGCAACTCAAAAACATGACCAAAGAAGCAAACTTGGATCAAGATCACAAAAAGAGAGAAAAGGAAATGTACTTTGATTGATAGCAAGCGTCTATCGATCAATCCAAAAACAAGATTCTTTACCTTCTATTCAATCTAGATTGATGCTAAAATATGAAGAAAAATTCCCGACAAGAATCGCCTAACTCCTGCTTTCTAAAAACTGAAAACTCAACTCCCTGACCGCCGCCCGCAAAACTGGTTATGTCGCGAGAAAAATTGGGGATGCACGGTCGTGCCTAAATGCACGGGCACCCGTGCATCCCAGAGATTATGCACGGCTGAAACGCATGATTGTGCGCCCGACTGTGCGCAGCTTCTGGCTTCAAGGCACGGTCGTGCGTATCCTGCAACCAACCGTGCGCTTGCAGCAGCTACTAGTTCTGGTTCTTTTGGCCCTCGGGGCTTCATTAAAGCTTCATTCTTGTTGGAATTCCAATCCTAAAGCTCCCCTTTTCGGCAAGTCAGTTGTGACTGAATTGACGAGGATTTTCAATGCCCGCAGGGTAAGAGTATAGGCAAAGCCTATATCATACTCTTATGATTACATACTCTCACAACTCACATCAGCTCCACATATTAAAAATTAATTATCTGACAAATACGTGCTGAAAAGATATATATATATATATATATATATATATATATATACACTCTCCTAGGTGTGTGATATGCATTACCGAGTGTAGGAAATTGGGACTGAAATATTAATTAATTCTCATCTATATCTAGTACTGTTAATTAAATTTACCCATTTATGCGGCACAAGTAGAAATTTTTTTCTACATTATTTTAGTCTAATAGGGAATGTGACTAGTCCTTTCTTTAAAAAAGGGCCTACATATAGGGATAAAATAAAAGGATGAGAAAATTAATCCATTTGTCTTTCATTATTATTGTTCAATTAGTAAGTTTTACAAGAAACATCTCATATACAGTATATCATGAGATAAATAAGTTTATAGTGGCTTGTAATAATAATTGAATTGATTAATAATTTATTTAGGGATGACTATAATAAAAGTTACTACTGGATAAACTATTAGTTACGCCCTAAATTAAAAAGTTAATCCAAGAAGTATTATAAATCATCTCTAATAAAGTATTATTAATTAAAATAACTTTTACATGAGACAATTTCATTCAAAAATTTGTGTTGTTCAATATATAATCCAAAATGTACGTACCGACCTTTAAAAATGCGTGAAAATGAATGGACGCTAGTGTTCAAAGGCACAAAGCCAAGGAAGATATTTTGGGCATGTCTCTCTCACCCTCTCTCTCAATCAATTTTCATCATTATGGTGGAATACACCTTAGCCTCTGTAAAGCACTCACGCTCATCACTAACTAGTAGACCTGACAAAAATTAACCCGACTCGAAAATCTGACTCGTATCCGCCTAAAAGTTTGGGTTTTAAATACGGTTCTCTCGAACCGAACCCGAAATAAACCGAACCCGAAAAACCCGCAAATTTTTGGGTCAAACCCAACCTGAACCCGAACCAGAACCCCAATATTATATCCTTATTTTTTATTTTTCTTTAATTTTTTTCGTTAATAATGATAGTTTTTCATTATAATGAATCGTTTAGAGATACGTTTTATAGCTATCGCATCTCTTCGCAAATTAGACGATAGTATACGTTCTTTCTGAAATTTATTCTCATAAAATAACATCATATACAACTTATGAATGGAACATTTTCAAAAATGGCCATGAAATACCTAGTGTTAAGAAATCAATTCAGAATAACGCAAGTATTAAAAATATGCAAGTCATACTATTATATTCCTAGTGAGCTGAATACGTCTCATCGCATTTTAAATAATATTACTTTATAATAATCTAAAATTTTGATATTATAATTAATAAATAATTATAATATTTTGTGCGTCTATAATATTCTTTCAATTGGCACCTTCTCATTGACCTCGAACTTGATGCAAGTGTTAAACAACGGGTAAATTTGTGTTCATGTTAGGATCAACCCACTAATAGACATACGTGATTAGATAATGGTAGATTAATTAACAAAATATCAAATTATTAAATGGGTTATTAACAGGTCAAACTGCTCCAACTCCGTTATCATGCGTTGGAGGGGTAGTCCCATGAATGACCCGACCTATTATTAATATTTAATATACAAACCAACACACTCAAACGTGATTTATTATCAAGCAGTACATGACATTCATATATCAAATTATAATAAGAACGATTGTTCATTAAATATAAACAATTTTAAGTAATAAATATGCCAGTATTTTGATTTTTACAAAAAGAGAAATAACTCACTAAAAAGGCGCTCCAAGCCCGTTGGGTTGATCCGAAACCCGTAAAAACGAAATACACCCGACCGGATTTTATCTGAACCTGAAATACAGCCGATCTGTATTTTACCCGAGCCGGAATATACCGGACCTGTATTTAACCCGTCTGCCCAAATTGACAGGTCTAATTATTATTACTTGTCAACTTCCACTAGTATAGAAATACAGGACGGAACGTTTAAGGAAAAAAAGAAGAAGAAATGGAATGCTTATGTATCATATAATTTCTTTTTTTATTGATTATACGGTAGTGATGTCGTTAATAGATGGACACCTATATTTTAAACATTTAGATCCGCCACTATATTAGGCAAATATTTTTTATTAGACGTTTCATTTTGAAGATCGTTGCACTCTTGGATTTAAGATGCTCTACAATAGAAACAAACACTTTAGTTCAAACTTTAGGTTATGAGAGAACTAAAACATACTCTAACCTCGTGGTAAGTTTTGGCATCTACAGAGAGAAATATTCCGTGAAAGCCAATGATGTTTTTTGGCATTTTCCGGGCCTTGTTAACTATATGTGGCAATCATTGAGTGGATGTGCCGAAAATCCAACATCAATAAGGTACATAGGACAAATTGGATCAATACTAATGAAATCCCATTTTTAAAAGGTCGGGCATCTCTTAGTGATCATATGCAAACCAACCACAGTGGCATACATATTTTCTCTTCAAAATTTCAAGTTACTCATTAGCGATTGAAGCCCAACTGTCGTAATCTAGCCATTGCATTGTTGTGATATTCGCTGTTGAAGGGAGGGGGGAAAAATAAAAAACCAAGTCATGTAATTATGTGGATGACATGTAGAAATGGCAATCATTAAATTCTATTAGTAATAGGGATTACTTTGATTGCAGAAGTTGGATCTAGATCTTGTGCTTTCTGATTGCTACCCATGACTATGGTGGCTACTGGAGTCACTGTAGATTCACACTCCCAAACCCAAACCTCGAATATGGTTATGTTATATGAGGGGAGGTCAGAGAGATGAATAGATCTCGAGAAGTGTTTCCTGCTTGGTTGTGTGTCTCTGCCCTTGATATGTTCCCATTTTATAGCAGCACTAAGGTTCAAGTAAAATTAGGGAATCAATGGATGAATTATGGCTGATTAATACAGAGTTAATCACCAATGTAACAGCCAAATCAATGGTAATTATGGGTATTTAGTGTGACCGCTACACATTGGTCAACATATTCAAAAACTGAAGCTCTAGTTTCTTTTTCTTTTTTGTTTGTGACTTGTGATTCTTGTTGAAGAATTTTGCTAAACAATGATTTCATTCCAAAGAGACTACTAAGGAAAATGCTCTGTACCACATACCAAAAAAAATCCACATAATATTTAACCAAAATACAAAATCCCACGAACAAAAAAAAATTAACGGTTTCTCTCTCTCTATATATGAGGCTCTAATTTCTGATGCATTAAAAACATGTGAAAATTGCACAATCTTGTTTTACTTCTACATTTGCCAAACAAGCGAGAGGGCAAAAACGAACTTGAGCTATATGAGTCCAATTAGAGGACATTTTGAATTGAATTAAAAATGTATTCATCAAATATCTCATTTGACCTATTAAATTTTATATATAAATTGGACCTTAGACAAATATGAGTCATACATATAAACTCAAATGATATTATAACGTAAAATTAATTGCCAGTGGGTGGAGTGACTCACAAGCTTATATACATGGTGAAGGCCTCTTAAGTTATCAATGTAGGACAATCGCAGTTTTCATAACTTCAACATGCATGCATCTTCACCTGTGGACTACTTATAAGGTCCAACAGATGAACACATTTATTCAATCGGGAGTAATGGCAAACTCAAAAGTTAGTAACCTGCTGTAATTCCATGATAGAAATTGGGCCTTGAATGAATGAGTCATTCATATGAGCTCAAATAAGATTTCAAACTAAAACCAACAATAGATATAATAACTAACAACTTCAACATAAGTATGAGTGTGTATGACATCTATAGAGATCAGGAGAGTACGTGAAAATACTTCGTAAGAAATTTGTGGGCGTCGAAGTGTTCATGGAAAATTCCCGTACTTTGAACTTTCAAAAGGATGGTAATAATTGTCGAGTACTGTACGTGATGACTTGCTTAAAGGTGGGGCAACACTCAACAGTAAGATCATGCATACTCAGTTGGTTCAATCATAGACATACTATAGAATACAGCTTATGATCACTGGCCACTTATCCATGACTTGACCGCCTTTGGCTTTGCTTCATGCATGCCAACAACAGTTAAGTTCACATGCAATTTAAAAAGGAAGAAGATATACATGTCGGACATAGACCAAGACTTTGAGCATTGACGTCAAAAAGGGAGAAAAATTATATGACATGACTTCGATATTATTCATAGATATCATACAATGCAAAAGGAATGCAAAGAAATTGAACATTATACACACAAGGGTGAAGAGGAAACAACTTCATGTGGAAGGTTAGGGGTTCAAATCCGATCACCTACAAGGCGCCTTCTCCCCCTGCCAAAAGGGAGAGAGAAGAAACTATACTCAAAGGACAAGCTCAGCTGGAGACTTCTCCGAATTGTGATAATAGTTTTATTTTTGGTGCAATTGAGAGCAAAGTTCAGTGCAGGCAGTGTTCAAACTCTGATCTTCAATTTAGTAACGATTTTTTAAAACATTACTGATTAAGCTAATTAACACTTGTACAAGCGACTTAATATATGATTGTTTTGTGCATGTGTACTTATATGCAGTGTTTGTGGTTGTTGGTGATACCTGGACTCATGGAATGTTCTCATGCTTGGAATGTATGAATTTACTTGTTACTTTATTTTCTTTGTATTTATCTTGGCTCGAACCCACTTAAATTATCAAAATGAAAATAAAAATTTTGCCGTAATTTGGGACATGGCTTTGCTTGTTCATATCTAACTATTTAATTTGAGATGAATAACTAGGTATCTTAATCATTTCATGCAAGTCAGTTGTGACTGAATTGACAAGGATTTTCAATGCCTGCATGGTAAGAGTATAGGCACTTATATCATACTCTTATGAATACATATTCTCATAACTCACATATTAAAAATCATCTATATGACAAATACACACTGAAAAGATATAGAGAGAGAGAGAGAGAGATACATATATATATATACACACACACACACACATACATACATACATATATATATATATATATATATATATATATAGAGTAAATGGGAGTATGCACTCCTAGATGTATGATATACATTACCGAGTATAGGAAATTGAGACAAAAATATTAGTCAATTCTCATCTATATCTAGTACTTTTCATTAAATTTACCCATTCATGCGGCACTGGTAGAAATTTTTTTCCACACTATTTTAGTCTAATAAGGAATGTGAATAGTCCTTTCTTTAAAAAAGGGCCTACATACAGAGATAAAATAGAAGGATGGGAAAACTAATCCATTTGTCTTTCATTATTATTGTTCAATTAGTAAGTTTTACAGCAAACATCTCATATAAAGTATATCATGAGATAAATAAATTTATGGTGACTTGTAATAATAATTGAATTGATTAATAATTTATTTAGGGATAACTATAATAAAAGTTACTTAGATAAATTATTAGTTACCCCTAAATTAAAAAGTCAATCCAAAAAATATTATTAATTACTGCAAAATAACAAATAAATTATCTCTAATAAAGTATTATTAATTATAATAACTTTTACGTGAGACAGTTTCATTCAAAAATTTTGTGGTGTTCAATATATAATCCAAAATGTACATACTGATCGACTTTTAAAAACACGTGAAAATGAATGAACGCTAATGTACAAACGCACAAAGCCAAGGAAGATATTTTGGGCTCATCTCTCTCCCTCTCTCTCAATCAATTTTCATCATTATGCTGGCATACACCTTAGCCTCTGTAAAGCACTCACGCTCATCACTAACTAATAGGTCTGACAAAAATTAACCTAACTTAAAAATTTGACCCGAATTTGCTTAAAAATTTTGAATTTTAAACACAATTTTTTTGATCCGAATAGAAATAAATCGAACCCAAAAAACCCGTAAATTTTTGGGTCAAACCCGACCCGAACCTGAACCCTAATCCACCAGCTCAACCCGAATATTATATCCTTATTTTTTTATTTTTCCTTAATTTTTTTCCTTAACAATGATAGTTTTTCATTATAATGAATAGTTTAGAGAGACGTTTTATAACTATCGCATCTCTCCGTAAATTAGACGATAGTACGCGTTCTTTCTGAAATTTATTCTCATAAAATAACATCATATACAACTTATAAGTGGAACAATTTCAGAAATGAACATGAAATACCTCATGTTAAGAAAATCAATTCAGAATAACACAAGTAGTAACAATTTGCTAATCATACTATTATATTCCTAGTGAATTGAATACGTCTCATTGCATTTTAAATAATATTACTCTATAATAATCTAAAATTTTGATGTTATAATTAATAAATAATTGTAATATTTTGTGCGTCTATAATATTCTTTCATTTGGCACCTTCTAATTGGTCTCGAACTTGATGTAAGTGTTGAACAATAGACCAATTTATGTTCATGTTAGAATCGACCCACTAATAAAGCATACATGATTCGGTGTGGTAGGTTAATTAACAAAATATCAAATTATTAAATGGGTTATTAACAGATCAAACTCCTCCAACCCGTTATCATGCGTTGGATGGGTAGTCCCATGAATGACACGACCTATTATTAATATTTAATATACAGACCAACACACTCAAACGTAACTTACTGTCAAGCGGTACATGACATTCATATATCAAATTATAATTAGAACGATTGTTCATTAAATATAAACAATTTTAAGTAATAAATATGCCAACATTTTGATTTTTACAAAAAGAGAAATAACTCACTAAGAAGACACTCGAAATCCGCTGGGTTGACCCGAAACCCATAAAACTGAAATACGCCTGCCCATATTTTACCCGAACTCGAAATATACCCGACCCATATTTTACCCAAATCGGAATACACCCAACTCGTATTTAATTAGCCTGCTCGAACTAACAGGTCTAATTATTATTGCTTGTCAATTTCCTGTAATGCCCCCAACCCGAGGAGGAGTCACACTGCCAGGACTTCCTAGAAGGAAATCCTTAAGGCTCTTGAAGATCGAGGGTTTGGAGTAGGATTTAGATAGTCATTCTGGAACGAAACTGCAAGGATTTCCCCTGTTTTAGCAACATCTTAGGGTCTTAGCTCTGCTAAGGATACCTGTAAATTGGGAATAGAGTAATAACATTCGCTAAAATATCCCAAATTCGACCCCTCGGCCACTTGCCTGGGGTTAAATACAAGCAAACAACTAACATGCTGGGTCAGAAAAATATATATACAGGTACAGAAAAGCTTTGCAAGAAACACTCTTTCTTAAGATGTGCACCCTTAAAAGCTTAAATGTTCCATGCATTACTAGGATGCAACCAAATTTCACTTAAAATTTCTTTTAAACTTTATTTAGAACACATTCATAAAATATATGCAGGTTACGTACATTTGAAAGCTTTCTTCTTTTCTTAAAAATGCTTTACTTGGTCTCTTGAGGCTCGTATTCCTTTAAAAGAACTTCTTTTCTTTTCTAAACTACTTAAAATGGCGAAATGCCAAATCTCTTATTTATTAGAAACTTACTTATAACATAAAAACATCTTATTCTGCTGGCTAGGGGAGGTCAACACCTTCCTTAAGTGAGATCGTCACTCTTAATCTATGTTATCCCTGGGGTATACGTATTTAACTTTTGGCCAAAACGCGTCTTAGTAGAGTAACTCTAACCTCGATACTGTCCTCTGTGGGGCAACAACTCACACCAAGATCATCATATCTTGAGTCCAGTCCTTCTCATGGTTTTCTTACGTGTCACACATCAGGGAACAGCTCACACCAAGATAATCATATCTTGAGTCCAGCTCCCAGGAACAGCTCACGCCATCTTTGCATCCAGCTCTCAACATTATCTTAGGGGGAAACAGCTCATGCCATCTTTGCGTCCAGTTTCCGCTCTCAAGGTCTGGCCACTTGTCTAGCACTTTAATGACCTCTAAAATCGCATTAAATTTCTCTTCTTCAGATGCTTATTTTGCTGAAATCTTACTTTTAAACAAAAAAACCATGGTCTTTCGAAATATTTATAGTTCATTCGTTTTTGGCTTAAAAACTTCTTATAAACGTAATAAGTTTGCTAACACGTAAATCAACTTCGTAAATAACTTAAAAGCTTCTTATAGACGTAATAAGTTTATTAACACGTGAATCGACTTCCTCTGAAACTTAAAAACCTTTTTAAAAATGTAATAAGCTTGCTAATACGCAAACCGACTTCACTTTAAATTTAAAGCTTCTTATAGACGTAATAATCTTGTTAATACGCAAAACAACTTCGTTTTAAACTTAAAAGCTTCTTAATAACGCAATATGTTTGTTAGTTCGCTAAAAGATTTCATTTCTAGCTTAAAAGCTTCTTATAAACGTAATACATTCACTAAATCGTAAAACGACTTAGTTTCTAACTTAAATACTTCGTATAAACGTAATAAGGTTGCTAAATCGTAAAACGACTTCATTTCTAACTTGAAAGTTCCGTATAAATGTAATAAGATTGCTAAATCATAAAACGACTTCGTTTCTAACTTAAAGTTTCGTATAAACGTAATAAGGTTGCTAAATCATAAAGCGATCGTTTCTAACTTGAAAGCTTCTTAATAAGGTAATACGTTTGTTAGTTCATAAAACGACTTCGTTTTTAACTAAAAAGCTTTTTATAAACGTAATACGATTATTAATTCGTGAAACGAAACCCATTTGGAACTTAAAGTACTTAGTTAGCGTTTAATTCAAGCTAGGTTCGTAATGAAATCCTCAGTTGTCATTTTCTAACTCGTTTCAACCCTTTTTAAAACTCAAACGAGGGCGTAATAGTAAACTGAAGGCTTAAAACGTTCCAAACGTGTTATTATTCGAAAACTTAAGATACTTGGTTCGTTTATAAGGTAAACAAGTTTCTTCGTAAACTTTCAACGTAAAAGGTGCACCTTGAACCTCTCAGGGCACTCTATGATCTTAAATAAGTTCCATTCTCCGAAGCCCATGAACAAAAATAAAATAAAATTAACGGTTTCTCTACATATGTATGAGGCTCTAATTTCTAGTACATTAAAAACATGTGAAAATTGCACGATCTTGTTTTACTTCTACATTTGCCAAACAAGCTAGAGGGGAAAAATGAACTTGAGCTGTATGAGTCAGATTAGAGGACATTTTGAATTGGATTAAAAATGTATTCATCAAATATCTCATTTGACCTATTAAGTTTTATGTATAAATTGGACCTTGAACAAATATGAGTTATGCATATAAGTTCAAATGATGTTATAATATAAAATTAATTGTCAGTGGATAGAGTGACTCACAAGCTTATATACATGGTGAAGGCTTCTTAAATTATCAATGTAGGACAGCCGCAGTTTTCCTAACTTCAACATGCATGCATCCTTACGTGTGGACTACTTGTAAGGTCCAACACATGAACACATTTATTCAACCGGGGATGATGGCAAACTCAAGAGTTAGTAACCTGCTGTAATTTCGTGATAGAAATTGGGTCTTAAATAAATGAGTCATTCATATGAGCTCAAATAAGATTTCAAACTAAAACTAACTAACAATAGATATAATAACTAACAACTTCAATATAAGTATGACATCTACAGAGATCAGGAGAGTACATGAAAATGCCTTGTAAGAAATTTGTGGAAGTCGATGTGTTACGTGGAAAACTCTGATGCTTTAAACTTTCGAAAGGACGGTAACAATTGTCTAGCACTGTACGTGCTGGCCTGCTGCAAAAATGAACACATAAAGATGGGCCAGCACTCAACAGTTAGATCATGCATCCTCATTTGTTTCAATCATAGTCATACTATTGAATACAGCTTATGATCACTGGCCACTTATCCATGACTTGACCGCCTTTGGCTTTGCTTCATGCTTGCCAACAACAGTTAAGTTCACATGCAATTTAAAAAGGACGAAGATAATGCCGGACATAGACCAAGACTTTGAACATAAACGTCAAAAAGGGAAAAAATTATATGACATGACTTCGATATTATATTATAGATATAATAGAATGCAAAAGGAATGCAAAGAAAAAGAACATTATACACACAAGGGTGTAGAGAAAACAATTTTGTGTGGAAGGTTAATATTTCAATTGAGACTGAAACATTAATTAATTCTCATCTACATCTAGTACTTTTAATTAAATTTAAACATTTACGCGACACTGGTAGAAATTTTTTTCTACACTATTTTAGTCTAATAGGGAATGTGAATAGTCCTTTTTTTGAAAAAGCCCTACATACAGAGATAAAATAAAAGGATGGGAAAATTAATCCATTTGTCTTTCATTATTATTGTTCAATTGGTAAGTTTTACAAGAAACATCTCATATAAAGTATATCATGAGATAAATAAGTTTATAGTGGCTTGTAATAATAATTAAATTGATTACTAATTTATTTAGGGATAACTATAATAAAAGTCACTACTGAATAAACTATTAGTTACCCCTAGATTAAAAAGTCAATCTCAAAAGTATTATTAATTACTGCAAAATAACAAATAAATCATCTCTAATAAAGTATTATTAATTACAATAACTTTTACATGAGACAATTTCATTTACAAATTTGTGTTGTTCAATATGTAATCCAAAATGTACGTACTGACTTTCAAAAACGCATGAAAATGAATGAACGCTAATGTATGAAGGCACAAAGCCGAGGAAGATATTTTGGGCTCATCTATCGCTGCCTCTCGCTCAATCAACTTTCATCATTATGCTGGAATACACCTTAGCCTCTGTAAAGCACTCTCGCTGATCTCTAACTAATAGACATGACAAAAATTGATCCGAACCGAAAATTCGATCCGAATCCGTCAGAAAGTTGTGGGTTTTGAACACGAGTTTCTCGAGCCGAACTCGAAATAAACCGAACCCGAAAAACTCGCAAATTTTTGGTCAAACCCACCCCGAACCCTAACCCGCCTGCTCAACCTGAATATTATATCCTTATTTTTTATTTTTCTTTATTTTTTTCCCTTAATAATGATAGTTTTTCATTATAATGAATCGTTTAGAGATACGTTTTATAACTATCGTATCTCTTCGCAAATTAGACGATAGTATCTGTTCTTTCTGAAATTTATTCTAATAAAATAATGCCATATACAACTTATAAATTTAACAATTTCAGAAATGGACATGAAATACCTGGTGTTAAGAAAATCAATTCAGAATAACATAAGTATTAAAAATATGTAAGTCATACCATTATATTCCTAGTGAATTGAATACGTGCCATCGCATTTTAAATAATATTACTCGATAATAATCTAAAATTTTGATATTGTAATTAATAAATAATTATAATATTTTGTGCATCTACAATATTCTTTCATTTGGCACCTTTTAATTGGCTTCGAACTTGATGTAAGTGTTGAACAATGGACCAATTTGTGTTCATGTTAGGATCAACCCACTAATAAACATACGTAATTAGGTAATGATAGGTTAATTAATAAAATATCAAATCATTAAATGTGTTGTTAATAGGTCAAACTGCTCCAACCCTTCGTCATGCTTTAATTAGATGGGTCATCCCATGAATGACCCGACCTATAATTAATATTTAATAAACAGACCAACACACTCAAACGTGACTTAGTGTCTACTGATAAATGACTCTGTATAAGTGTTAATGAATAAATAAGGACTCTCAAGTATTCCAATTCCAAAAGAAAATGAAAAAGTAAAAAAAAGAAATTTACTTAAAAAATTGTGAAGGGAGAAACAAAGACTGTTAAGGTAATGTATGAATCTTGTGTTTGCTTTCCTAACTCTATATATATATCTTACACAAGAGAATACTTCTTCACTTCAAACCTCCCCAGAATCCAACTGCCTACAGGCTTACATAATATTTTTCAGTCAATCCTCCTGTCTATTAATTTCAGCCAACGTTCTTGAAAACGAAATCAAAGGATGAAAAGTTTTTGATTAAGCCAGGTAATTTGTACATGATATATACCCTTGTTAATCTTTGCAGGGAAGCAATTAAGTATCCATGATCATTAAATTAAAATGATCGTCGGGGCAAACTTGGCCATTGTTTATGGTGCTACCTTTATTACACTTGCGGTCGCTTCTGCTGCGAGTGATTATCTTGAAGAGAGAAATCGCCTAAAAAAGAGAGACGAAGAGATCAAAGTAGAAAGATACCGAGAATTACAAGCTCCGGGATTCACAGTGCCGAATGTGGTAACACACTTGCTACATGATCAACACCCACTCGCTCTGCAGGAAGGCGGTCCTGCTTTCGTGTGCGATGCTTGCACCAAAGACGGCCCTTTTGAAACTCCTCGCTACACCTGTAAGATCAAAGACTGCAACTTCATCCTGCACACCGCGTGTGGAGTCTTCGATCAAGTATCGGCGTCATGGAAGACCGAAAAACTCGAAATCCCAAAATCTGCTCACAAGCATTCGATTCTGAAATTTGTCCAAGGCTCATCTGCTTTCACCTGCTCCCACTGTAATAACGAGGGAACTAGTGAGGACAGGTAATACTAGTACATGGACACAGGTATTTTATATAATGCTATCCTACAGTTGAGTTTTTTGAATTTAATAATGCCGATTAATTTTTATAAGTGTTCATATTGAAAATCCATTTGCAATTTGGAAAGCCCCCACATGTGAGATCAGGCGTGTTGGAGCTTGAAGCGGGTGACAATCTCACTTCTCACCTTGGCAAACTCAAGTGCATTAGACATATTTATAAATTCGCGTTTGTTACCCTATCTGTTGCCAATTGATTTTAAAATGGAACCTTACTCAAATGGATTATAAGCATTGCTCAGTTGGATTGATGTCCAATTTCTACAAAATTTAACAGTTTGTTTAACTTTGCACCCATCCTTGAATCAGGTACAGTTGTGAAGACGATTCATGCTCTAAGGAGATTCACCCGATATGTGCCCACAACCCTAGCATGCTCATCTCCTTCTTGCACCCCAATCATGTTTTGGAACTCAAAACGCGTCACCACCTCCGATGGTGCGGGATATGTGGCCATCGTGGGAAGTCGAATGCCAGGGTGTACACTTGTGAGGGATGCAAGTTCTTTGTTCACCCCGAGTGCGCCCACTGCCTTCAATGCTGCAACCATCCCCGCCACCCGCATACCTTGGTGTTTCGAAAGCTCCCCAAACGCCCAAAAATCCGCTGTCAAGTTTGTGAAAAGAAGTGCAAGCGTTGGAGCTATACATGTCCTCAATGCCAAGGGGTTGCAATTCACAGAGAATGCATAGGTAGCCGCTTTGCTGCTTCTAGTTCTGGAACTGAAGAGACTACTACGAGCCCTGGGGTGCCGTCCGCACTACATGGCATTGGGAAAGTTGCAACGGCGGTTGCCATACAAGGATTAATCGCCGCTGTTACTGGATCTCCTGCAAGTTGAATATATTAGTGTGACTACCTACATACATAACGCTTTATTATATGATATCATATAAATTGCAGCAATATGTCTGCATTACCGTATGTATGTATCTTGTAGCTCATCGGACTGTTCCTGCTGTTATGTTGTGTTGTTTGAAATGCTGTGACCATCGTACGTGTTGTTCGAATACTTGCTAGTTATTTTACATCTACTTGAACTGTTCTTACTGCGTTGTTTGAAATGCTCCTAGTCTCTTACTATCATGTTATCTGGACATGTATATGGTAGTTACTCTGCATATGTTTGGAATGTTCTTACTGATTTAAGTAAAGGTTGAATATTATGCTTATTGTTTCATTTAGAAGACTAAGCACATTTGAGTTAACATTGGCATATTTGTCTCATTTGTTCTCTATTAAGGAAGTGCATCATGTATTTTCTTGTTATTGGGTACGTGGAGAGGATTGGCAAGAGGGTCGACTATCTGAATTACATTAACGGTCAACTTCAATATTAAGAAACCTAGAATTATACGTAGGTCAATTCCAATCTAAGACGACTAGGTGAGTTATGTGTGTAATTGACCAAGTACAATAAAAGAGGAGGTTGGTGTTAAATATTAAGGTAGAGGTCTTAGCTGGGAACCAGACCAATTAAGTGGTGAACCAGCTCGTTAACAAATATTGTGTTTTTTCTTGATGTTTAGCTCATGCACTTAGTTATTATTGTTTTTGTCGGACATATCACTGTATAGGATGATTTAACATAGGTAACTCTTTAAAAAAAAAAAAAACACGTAATTAAGCCACATACTCTAGACTCGGCTTTGACCCAATAAGGTACATAGGCTAAAATATGATTATAGCTTGATTTGAACCAAGTCCTGAGGGCTGACTAAGCCTGCCCAATTCAGTCTGAAAACGGGGAAGAAATTGCTGGCTCAGTCTTATTTCTGACTGAGTTCAGTTAAACGGGGAAGAAATGGCCCATTAAACAAGACCCGCATTCATTGATTCAAATCATCCGCGCCAAGTCTACAAATTAAAAGGGAATATTTCTGACTTAATTTTCTAATAATCCCTTCATTTTATATTGGTAATCAAATTTTAAAATACATCAAATAAATACCAACGGTAATTCATATTAATTACATAAATAATTTTACAACCAATGAAAGTATTTATAGGTACTCAGAAAAGAAAATTTTGACAAGGTAGCGAGAATATGTAAATGAATTTTCTTTTTTAAAACGAATATGGGAGGAGGGAATAATATTTTTATCTTCCATCAACTAGAATTATGCCAATTCGTGAAATCAAAATTGTATACGTGTCACCATTTGACAACCACCACAATGAGTAAAATCAAAACCGCACAACTGTCACATTTTATGTCAATATATCCTCAATTTAGTTAGCTTTTAATTGGGTAAAAAAAAAATTATATTTTATAAATCACAAAAGTATTTATGAGTGTGAATAAAAATAATTAATTTGTTCGTTTCTGCTATGTTTCAGCTCCAGCCGGTGATTCGGGTGCATGGAAGATTCCAGCATGGTTGGATTTGTGGCACAGACAAGGTGCACCGGTACCTGCCATATATGCACTTGCATTACAACCTTATAAGGCAAACAAGTTTGTAATTATATTTTTATTGTTTTGTTTGTTTGTAAGAGCATATCGCAATTATTAACTACCCGGCAATTGTGATTAACACAAACAACGTAATCATGATTATATTACAAAGTTGATTACATTACATTATATTTAACCAAACATAATATTCAAATTAATATAACCTGTTGCTATCGGTACACCCTTTAGTTAACCAAAAAAAATTCAGATGTTACATGTAAATCATTAAATTTTAAAAGTATGTCAAAATTAATTAAGAACGATGATATATATCTTGCTACAAAATACTTATTGAGTGTCTGATTTTAGCATAAGTTAATATATTAGATGGCTTAAATCATCAAATTATCAATAGTTATAATAAATTATCAGTTATGAAGCTTTAGGATTCATCGTCTATGCCAACAAATTCAAAATGGTACCCTAATTGGATCAATCCCATCTATGACAATGTATCATAGGCGTAGTTTCATATATATATATAAAAAACTGTAAATAACAAAGTTGATTTAACAATATTATAAGTGCTAAAATCCTCACATAGCCATTCAATCGTACCATTTCTTTAATTTAATGCATGTCTTGTAGTAACACATTAATCGTATTATAATTATCTGGCCCTTAAAATTTCATGGTAATTCATAAAAACTAATCGGGATTATAAGATATATATACGTGGATCGGGGGGGAAAAAAAAGAACACTCAGAAATGAAAATTCATCATACAAAATTTATACACAATTTTTCAATATATAAAATTACAATATCTAATATGCCTTTGTAGATAGAGTTGGTATGATAACTGTATCAATTCTAAAACGCACCTTTCAAGTGCTTTCATTACAAATTGTATGCACATGGAAAATTATAATTCAGTCAGTCCGGAAGACCTCCCTTTCCTAGACTTCAGAGTTGACTTTGACTACTGCAAGTCTCTAGATAAATGACAATTTGAGTAGTGGGGTCTGATGTAAAACCTAGAAAAGATGTGTTAGAGACTGACAAAATTTAACCACAAAAATACTTGCAAAATTTTATTTCAATTTTTCAAAAAATGTCGTGCCTAATTATTCAAAGTAAAATGATAAGTGTCTTATTACAAGATACTTTTAAAATATCTTATTTTTACTTAAAATATATATTACACATATTAAATTGAAAAAAATAATATCATTAAAAAGTTGAAGGACGTCAAAACTTATAAATTGTATAAAATCATCATTTTATGTATAATCTCTCATATTTACAAAATTACGCATATTACATACCTTCGCGGATGGCGTTGATCCAATTGAACAGTCAGTCTATATTTGCCAGCATAATCGACGAGTATTAAAAATTTGGTGATTTTAAATCATAGAATATATTAATTTAGGTTAAGATAAGGCACTTAAAAATGCCTTGTAATAAGACACGCATCATCACCCTTATATTCATCCGATTTGAAAAATTAGGTTCATGTGATTACAAGAGATTTTCATCTAAATTTGGAATCTAAGAAATCATTCATGTTCGAATAAAAGATTCGATGAATTTAGGTCTCAGAGTTTGAGTTCAAAGCATGATTTAGTTCCAAAATACATAACATTCCACATTATTCAGTTCTAGAATATACATAGAAAATTAGATGAATTTAGGTCTCCGAGCGTCCAAATGCGAAATAATTTGGTAAAAGATTCGAGTCTAGCCTTTTTGTCTCATTGTTTGAATTATTTGAACATGAATAGGCCTGCACTGTCTTTTCAACATATATATTAATTCGTCTCTAGATAAGGTTCTTACCATAGCCCATACACGTACTCTTTTCCTTTTTTTTGGAGGGGGGAGGGGAGGACATAGGGTGAGAGATGAGAGCAGCCATTATAAGCCGTCATATTAAATCGTGCTGACACATATATAAGATGTCATCTAAGATAGAGATTATTTAATTAAATAGTTGTAAATTTCAAAGAAGTAATTATAACTTACATGATTTAAAGTGTCCATTTGATGCCTATCATAATGACTTGTAAGAGAATTGTAAGTAATTTATCAATAAGCTAACTTAGGACATGTTCTTTTTGTGGGTAAATTTCAATTAGTCGATGAAAAATCATATATTAGTTACGAAGCCTCAAGATTATCTTACACTGAAAAAGAAATGAGAATAATTAATCAAACCCCTTTATCTAAAAGTTTTAGTACATCACGAAGACCTCGATTTTAACCAAGAAGCATTAAAACAATTAGTAGTAATTCCAACTATAAAGTAAAATTAGCCTATTTTAATAGACAAAACTGGATAGAAAACAAAGTCTTAATTGATACGGGAGTTTCCCAATGTCACTGTATACCTTCACCAATCCTAGTAATGACTGCAACTGACTATAACTCTGTTACATACGATGGAAGAAAATCTACCTTCACTCAGAAAACCAAAATCATGATGAAAAGATCGAATTCTACCCTATCAGATTACGAATGTTATATTGATAATTCTATCAATAATGATCGTTACCATATACTACCAGGAATGAAGTTTTTAGATTATTTTACCAACTCTGACATTAAACCTAATCAAATTATTCTAGTGGATGATCAAAATACCATTATTCTCGACAGAATATGAAACAATTACATTTCCCGATCCTCACTTACATTAATGTAACAGTAAAAGAGTCTGATATAATTACTACATGTTACGTTAAAATTATTACCGCAAGTGCACGGTGCCAGTTGTAGCTAGCAACGGCAAGTACGGGTCTTGTCCACAAGGAACTTAATTTTAGTCACCAGGTTGACTGCAACATTCAATTCAGGCAAAAGCTGATTCGGGTCGATGAAAATGAATACTATGGAAATTATCTAACTTAATGGCAGCAAAAATCTCAGGTTGGGATTCACCACACTATTATGGTTATTGGATCAAACATTAAGTCATGCGAAGTCGCCTTGCACAGATAGCTGAAGTGGAATGGTTACAAGTTAAAGCATGTCTATGCCTTCTCTCAAAGGTCACTAGACTGGTTGAGCAATCTTAGTTATCTATTTTCATGAAACTAGAATCAACAGAACCACAAAATCGGGTAACCTGCAATTCCCAATTGAAATCCTAACTATTTTCATGTTAAGTAATTCAATCGCTTATAAAGTAGCCCTAAATTAAGGATTCAACTTTCGTTGATATCCTAAACTTAATTAAGAGCATGAATATAACCCTCTCAGACAATTCATCGAACACATGGCGCGCTAAGTGAGAATTCAACTATAAGCACAGACATTCATTCACAAAACCTAGGACATGGATCCAAATTACATAATAGGGGCTAATCTCAACCCAAGATAGGGGATTTAGCCACTGATCATTTCAATAATCTCAATCACAAGCAAGCAACTCAAAAACATGACCAAAGAAGCAAACTTGGACCAAGATCACAAAAAGAGAGAAAAAGAAACGTACTTTGATTGATAACAAACGTCTATCGATCAATCCAAAAACAAGATTCTTTACCTTCTATTCAATCTAGATTGATGCTAAAATACGAAGAAAAATTCCCCAGGAAAATCGCCTAACCCCTGCTTTCTAAAAACTGAAAACTCAACTCCCTGATCGCCGCCCGCAAAACTAGTTAAGTCGCGAGAAAAATTGGGGACGCACGGTCGTGCCTAAATGCACGGGCACCCGTGCATCCCAGAGATTATGCACGGCTGAAACGCGTGATTGTGCGCCCGACTGTGCGCAGCTTCTGTCTTCAAGGCACGGTCGTGCGTATCCTGCAACCAATCGTGCGCTTGCATCAGCTACTAGTTCTGGTTCTTTTGACACTCGGGGCTTCATTAAAGCTTCAATTTTGTTGGAATTCCAATCCTAAAGCTCCCCTTTTCGGCAAGTCAGTTGTGACTAAATTGACGAGGATTTTCAATTCCCGCAAGGTAAGAGTATAGGCAAAGCCTATATCATACTCTTATGATTACATACTCTCACAACTCACATCAGCTCCACATATTAAAAATTAATTATCTGACAAATACGAGCTGAAAAGATATATATACACACACACACACACACACTTCTAGGTGTGTGATATACATTAACGAGTGTAGGAAATTGGGACTGAAATATTAATTAATTCTGATCTATATCTAGTATTGTTAATCAAATTTACATAGAAATTTTTTTCTACATTATTTTAGTCTAATAGGGAATGTGACTAGTCCTTTCTTTAAAAAAGGGCCTACATATAGGGATAAAATAAAAGGATGGGAAAATTAATCCATTTGTCTTTCATTATTATTGTTCAATTAGTAAGTTGTACAAGAAACATCTCATATACAGTATATCATGAGATAAATAAGTTTACAGTGGCTTGTAATAATAATTGAATTGATTAATAATTTATTTAGGGATTACTATAATAAAAGTCACTACTGGATAAACTATTAGTTACCCCCTAAATTAAAAAGTTAATCTAAAAAGTATTATAAATCATCTCTAATAAAGTATTATTAGTTAAAATAACTTTTACATGAGATAGTTTCATTCAAAAATTTGTGTTGTTCAATATATAATCCAAAATGTACGTACCGACCTTTAAAAATGCGTGAAAATGAATGAACGCCAATGTTCAAAGGCACAAAGCCAAGGAAGATATTTTGGGCACATCTCTCTCACCCTCTCTCTCAATCAATTTTCATCTTTATGCTGGAATACACCTCAGCCTCTGTAAAGCACTCACGCTCATCACTAATTAGTAGACCTGACAAAAATTGACCCGACTCGAAAATCTGATTCGTATCCGCCTAAAAGTTTTGGGTTTTAAACACGGTTCTCTCGAACCAAACCCGAAATAAACCGAACTCGAAAAACCCACAAATTTTTGGGTCAAACCCAACCCGAACCCGAACCATAACCCCAATATTATATCCTTATTTTTTATTTTTCTTTAATTTTTCTCGTTAATAATGACAGTTTTTCATTATAATGAATCGTTTAGAGAGATGTTTTATAACTATCGCATCTCTTCACAAATTAGACGATAGTACACGTTCTTTCTGAAATTTATTCTCATAAAATAACATCATATACAACTTATAAATGGAACATTTTCAAAAATGGACATGAAATACCTAGTGTTAAGAAATCAATTCAGAATAACACAAGTATTAAAAATATGCAAGTCATACCATTATATTCCTAGTGAGCTGAATACGTCTCATCGCATTTTAAATAATATTACTTTATAATAATCTAAAATTTTGATATTATAATTAATAAATAATTATAATATTTCGTGCGTCTATAATATTCTTTCATTTGGCACCTTCTAATTGACCTCGAACTTGATGTAAGTGTTGAACAATGGATAAATTTGTGTTCATGTTAGGATCGATCCACTAATAAACATACGTGATTAGGTAATGATAGGTTAATTAACAAAATATCAAATCATTAAATGGGTTATTAACAGGTCAAACTGCTCCAACCCCGTTATCATGCGTTGGAGGGGTAGTCTCATGAATGACCCGACCTATTATTAATATTTAATATACAAACCAACACACTCAAACGTGATTTATTGTCAATCGGTACATAACATTCATATATCAAATTATAATTAGAACGATTGTTCATTAAATATAAACAATTTTAAGTAATAAATATGCCAATATTTTGATTTTTAAAAAAGAGAAATACCTCACTAAAAAGGCGCTCCAAGCCCGTTGGGTTGATCCGAAACCCGTAAAAACGAAATACACCCGACCATATTTTATCCGAATCTGAAATACACCCGATCTGTATTTTACTCGAGCCGGAATATACCGAACCTGTATTTAACGCGTCTGCCCGAATTGACAGGTCTAATTATTATTGCTTGTCAACTTCTACTAGTATAGAAATACAGGACGGAGCGTTTAAGGAAAAAAAGGATGAAGAAACGGAATGTTTATGTATCATATAATTTCTTTTTTTATTGATTATATGGTAGTAATGTCGTTAATAGATGGACACCCCTATTTTAAACATTTAGATCCGCCACTATATTAGGCAAATATTTTTTATTAGACGTTTCATTTTGAAGATCGTTGCACTCTTGGATTTAAGATGCTCTACATTAGAAACAAACACTTTAGTTTAAACTTTAGGTTATGAGAGAACTAAAACATACTCTAACCCCATGGTAAGTTTTGGCATCTACAGGGAGAAACATTCCGTGAAAGCCAATGATGTTTTTTGGCATTTTCCGGGCCTTGTTAACTATATGTGGCAATCATTGAGTAGATGTGCTGAAAATCCAACATCAATAAGGTACGTAGGACAAATTGGATCAATACTAATGAAATCCCATTTTTAAAAGGTCGGGTATCTCTTAGTGATCATATGCAAACCAACCACAGTGGCATACATATTTTCTCTTCAAAATTTCAAGTTACTCATTAGCGATTGAAGCCCAACTGTCGTAATCTAGCCATTGCATTGTTGTGATATTCGCTGTTGAAGGGAGGGGGGAAAAATAAAAAACCAAGTCATGTAATTATGTGGATGACATGTAGAAATGGCAATCATTAAATTGTATTAGTAATAGGGATTACTTTGATTGCAGAAGTTGGATCTAGATCTTGTGCTTTCTGATTGCTATCCATGACTATGGTGGCTACTAGAGTCACTGTAGATTCACACTCTCAAACCCAAACCTCGAATATGGTTATGTTATGTGAGGGGAGGTCAGAGAGATGAATAGATCTCGAGAAGTGTTTCCTGCTTGGTTGTGTGTCTCTGCCCTTGATCTATTCCCATTTTATAGCAGCACTAAGGTTCAAGTAAAATTAGGGAATCAATGGATGAATTATGGCTGATTAATACAGAATTAATCACCAATGTAACAGCCAAATCAATGGTAATTATGGGTATTTAGTGTGACCGCTACACATTGGTCAACATATTCAAAAACTGAAGCTCTAGTTTCTTTTTCTTTTTTGTTTGTGACTTGTGATTCTTGTTGAAGAATTTTGCTAAACAATGATTTCATTCCAAAGAGACTAATAAGGAAAATGCACTGTACCACATACCAAAAAAAATCCACATAATATTTAACCAAAATACAAAATCCCACGAACAAAAAAAAGATTAACGGTTTCTCTCTCTCTATATATATGAGGCTCTAATTTCTGATGCATTAAAAACATATGAAAATTGCACAGTCTTGTTTTACTTCTACATTTGCCAAACAAGCGAGAGGGCAAAGACGAACTTGAGCTATATGAGTCCAATTAGAGGACATTTTGAATTGAATTAAAAATGTATTCATCAAATATCTCATTTGACCTATTAAATTTTATATATAAACTGGACCTTAGACAAATATGAGTTATACATTTAAGCTCAAATGATATTATAAGGTAAAATTAATTGCCAGTAGGTGGAGTGACTCACAAGCTTATATACATGGTGAAGGCCTCTTAAATTATTAATGTAGGACAATCGCAGTTTTCATAACTTCAACGTGCATGCATCCTCACCTGTGGACTACTTATAAGGTCCAACAGATGAACACATTTATTCAATCGGGAGTAATGGCAAATTCAAAAGTTAGTAACCTGCTGTAATTCCATGATAAAAATTGGGTCTCGAATGAATGAGTCATTCATATGAGTTCAAATAAAATTTCAAACTAAAACCAATAGGAGATATAATAACTAACAACTTCAAGATAAGTATGAGTGTGTATGACATCCATAGAGATCAGGAGAGTACGTGAAAACCCTTCGTAAGAAATTTGTGGGCGTCGATGGGTTCATGGAAAATTCTCGTACTTTGAACTTTCAAAAGGGTGGTAATAATTGTCGAGTACTGTACGTGATGACATGCTTAAAGGTGGGGCAACACTCAACAGTAAGATCATGCATACTCAGTTGGTTCAATCATAGACATACTATTGAATACAGCTTATGATCAGTGGCCACTTATCCATGACTTGACCGCCTTTCGCTTTGCTTCATGCATGCTAACAACAGTTAAGTTCACATGCAATTTAAAAAGGAAGAGGATATATAATGTCGGACATAGACCACGACTTTGAGCATTAACGTCAAAAAGGGAAAAAAATTATATGACATGACTTCGATATTATTTATAGATATCATACAATGCAAAAGGAATGCAAAGAAATTGAACATATTATACACACAAGGGTGAAGAGGAAACAACTTCATGTGGAAGGTTAGGGATTCAAATCCGATCACCTACAAGGCCCCTTCTCCCCCCTGCCAAAAGGGAGAGAGAGAAAAAACTATACTCAAAGGACAAGTTCAGCTGGAGACCTCTCCGAATTGTGATAATAGTTTTATTTTTGGTGCAATTGAGAGCAAAGTTCAGTGCAGGCAGTATTCAAACTCTGATCTTCAATTTATTAACGATTTTTAAAAACATTACTGATTAAGCTAATTAACACTTGCATAAGCGACTTAATATATGATTGTTTGGTACATGTGTACTTATATGCAGTGTTTGTGGTTGTTGGTGATACATGGACTCATGGAATGTTCTCATGCTTGGAATGTATGAATTTACTTGTTACTTTATTTTCTTTGTATTTATCTTGGCTCGAACCCCCTTAAATTATCAAAACGAAAATAAAAATTTTGCTGTAATTTGTGACATGGCTTTGCTTGTTCATATCTAATTATTTAATTTGAGATGAATAACTAGGTATCTTAATTATCATTTCATGCAAGTCAGTTGTGACTGAATTGACAAGGATTTTCAATGCCCGCATGGTAAGAGTATAGGCACCTATATCATACTCTTATGAATACATATTCTCACAACTCACACATTAAAAATCATCTATATGACAAATACACACTGAAAAGATATATATATAGAGAGAGAGAGAGAGAGAGAGAGAGATATATATATATATACACACACATACATACATACATATATATACGTATACATATGCATATATATATATATACACACACACACACACACACATAGTAAATGGGAGTATATACTCCTAGATGTGTGATATACATTACCGAGTGTAGGAAATTGAGACAAAAATATGAGTCAATTCTCATCTATATCTAGTACTTTTCGTTAAATTTACCCATTTATGCGGCACTGGTAGAAATTTTTTTCCACATTATTTTAGTCTAATAGGGAATGTGAATACTCCTTTCTTTAAAAAAGGGCCTGCATACAGAGATAAAATAGAAGGATGGGAAAACTAATCCATTTATCTTTCATTATTATTGTTCAATTAGTAAGTTTTACAGCAAACATATCATATAAAGTATATCATGAGATAAATAAATTTATAGTGACTTCTAATAATAATTGAATTGATTAATAATTTATTTAGGGATAACTATAATAAAAGTCACTTGGATAAATTATTAGTTACCCCTAAATTAAAAAGTCAATCCAAAAAGTATTATTAATTACTACAAAATAACAAATAAATTATCTCTAATAAAGTATTATTAATTATAATAACTTTTACATGAGATAGTTTTATTTAAAAATTTTGTGGTGTTCAATATATAATCCAAAATGTACATACTGACGTTTAAAAACACGTGAAAATGAATGAACGCTAATGTACAAAGGCACAAAGCCAAGGAAGATATTTTAAGCTCATCTCTCTCGACCTCTCCCTCAGTCAATTTTCATCATTATGCTGGCATACACCTTAGCCTCTGTAAAGCACTCACGCTCATCACTAACTAATAGGTTTGACAAAAATTAACCTAACTTGAAAATTCGACCCGAATCTGCCTGAAAATTTTGGATTTTGAACACAATTTTCTCGATCCGAATCGAAATAAATCGAATCCAAAAAACCCGCAAATTTTTGAGTCAAACCCGACCCGAACCTGAACCCTAATCCACCAGCTCAACCCGAATATTATATCCTTATTTTTTTATTTTTCTTTAATTTTTTCCCTTAACAATGATAGTTTTTCATTATAATGAATAGTTTAGAGAGACGTTTTATAACTATCGCATCTCTCCGTAAATTAGACGATAGTACGCATTCTTTCTGAAATTTATTCTCATAAAATAACGTCATATACAACTTATAAGTGGAACAATTTCAGAAATGAACATGAAGTACCTCATGTTAAGAAAATCAATTCAGAATAACACAAGTAGTAAAAATTTGCTAATCATACTATTATATTCCTAGTGAATTGAATACGTCTCATCGCATTTTAAATAATATTACTCTATAATAATCTAAAATTTTGATGTTATAATTAATAAATCATTGTAATATTTTGTGCGTCTATAATATTCTTTCATTTGGCACCTTCTAATTGGTCTCGAACTTGATGTAAGTGTTGAACAATGGACCAATTTGTGTTCATGCTAGAATCGACCCACTAATAAAGCATATATGATTCGGTGTGGTAGGTTAATTAACAAAATATTAAATCATTAAATGGGTTATTAACAGATCAACCTCCTCCAACCCCGTTATCATGCGTTGGATGGGTAGTCCCATGAATGACATGACCTATTATTAATATTTAATATACAGACCAACACACTCAAACGTAACTTACTGTCAAGCGGTACATGACATTCATATATCAAATTATAATTAGAACGATTGTTCATTAAATATAAATAATTTTAAGTAATAAATATGCCAACATTTTGATTTTTACAAAAAGAGAAATAACTCACTAAGAAGACACTCAAAATCCCTTGGGTTGACCCGAAATCCATAAAACTGAAATACGCCTGCCCATATTTTACCCGAACTCGAAATACACCCGACCCATACTTTACCCAAATCGGAATACACCCAAGTCGTATTTAATCTGCCTGCTCGAACTAACAGGTCTAATTATTATTGCTTGTCAACTTCCTGTAATGCCCCCAACCCGAGGAGGAGTCACACTGCTAGGACTTCCTAGAAGGAAATCCTTAAGGCTCTTGAAGATCGAGGGTTTGGATTAGGATTTAGATAGTCATTCTGGAACGAAACTGCAAGGATTTCCCCCGTTTTAGCAACATATTAGGGTCTTAACTCTGTTAAGGATACCTGTAAATTGGGAATAGGGTAATAACATTTGCTAAAATATCCCAAATTCGACCCCTCGGCCACTTGCCTGGGGTTAAACACAAGCAAACAACTAACATGCTGGGTCAGAAAAATGTATATACAGGTACAGAAAAGCTTTGCAAGGAACACTCTTTCTTAAGATGTGCACCTTTAAAAGCTTAAATGTTCCATGCATTACTAGGATGTAACCAAATTTCACTTAAAATTTCTTTTAAACTTTATTTAGAACACATTCATAAAATATATGCAGGTTACGTACATTTGAAAGCTTTCTTCTTTTCTTAAAAATGCTTTACTTGGTCTCTTGAGGCTCGTATTCCTTTAAAAGAACTTCTTTTCTTTTCTAAACTACTTAAAATAGCGAAATGCCAAATCTCTTATTTATTAGGAACTTACTTATAACATAAAAACATCTTATTCTGCTGGCTAGGGGAGGTCAACACCGCCCTTAAGTGAGATCGTCACTCTTAATCTATGTTATCCCCTGGGTATACGTATTTAACTTTTGGTCAAAATGCGTCTTAGCAAAGCAACTCTAACCTTGATACTGTCCTCTGTGGGGCAACAACTCACACCAGGATCATTATATCCTGAGTCCAGTCCTTCTTAAGGTTTTCTTACGTGTCACACATCAGGGAACAGCTCACACCAAGATAATCATATCTTGAGTCCAGCTCCCAGGAACAGCTCACGCCATCTTTGCATGTAGCTCTCAACATTACTTTAGGGGGGAAACAGCTCATGCCATCTTTGCGTCCAGTTTCCGCTCTCAAGGTCTGGCCACTTGCCTAGCACTTTAATTACCTCTAAAATCGCATTAAATTTCTCTTCTTCAGATGCTTACTTTGCTGAAATCTTACTTTTAAACAAAAAAACCATGGTCTTTTGAAATGTTTATAGTTCATTCGTTTTTGGCTTAAAAACTTCTTATAAACGTAATAAGTTTGCTAACACGTAAATCAACTTCGTAAATAACTTAAAAGCTTCTTATAGACGTAATAAGTTTATTAACACGTGAATCGACTTCCTCTGAAACTTAAAAACCTTTTTAAAAATGTAATAAGCTTGCTAATACGCAAACCGACTTCACTTTAAATTTAAAGCTTCTTATAGACGTAATAAGCTTGTTAATACGCAAAACAACATCGTTTTAAACTTAAAAGCTTCTTAATAACGCAATACGTTTGTTAGTTCGCAAAAAGATTTCATTTCTAGCTTAAAAGCTTCTTATAAACGTAATGCATTCACTAAATCGTAAAATGATTTAGTTTCTAACTTAAATACTTCGTATAAACGTAATAAGGTTGCTAAATCATAAAATGACTTCGTTTCTAACTTAAAGTTTCGTATAAACGTAATAAGGTTGCTAAATCATAAAACGATCGTTTCTAACTTGAAAGCTTCTTAATAACGTAATACGTTTGTTAGTTCGTAAAACGATTTCGTTTTTAACTAAAAGCTTTTTATAAACGTAATACGATTACTAATTCGTGAAACGAAACCCATTTGGAACTTAAAGTACTTAGTTAGCGTTTAATTCAAGCTAGGTTCGTAATGAAATCCTCAGTTGTCATTTTCGAACTCGTTTCAACCCCTTTTAAAACTCAAACGAGGGCGTAATAGTAAATTGAAGGCTTAAAACGTTCCAAACTTGTTATTATTCGAAAACTTAAGATACTTGGTTCGTTTATAAGGTAAACAAGTTTCTTCGTAAACTCTCAACGTAAAAGGTGCACCTTGAACCTCTTAGGGCACTCTATGATCTTAAATAAGTTCCATTCTCTGAAGCCCATGAACAAACAAAAAAAAAAAAATTAACGGTTTCTCTTTATATGTATGAGGCTCTAATTTCTAGTACATTAAAAACATGTGAAAATTGCACGATCTTGTTTTACTTCTACATTTGCCAAACAAGCTAGAGGGGAAAAATGAACTTGAGCTGTATGAGTCCGATTAGAGGACATTTTGAATTGGATTAAAAATGTATTCATCAAATATCTCATTTGACCTATTAAGTTTTATGTATAAATTGGACCTTGAACAAATATGAGTTATGCATATAAGTTCAAATGATGTTATAATATAAAATTAATTGTCAGTGGATAGAGTGACTCACAAGCTTATATACATGGTGAAGGCTTCTTAAATTATCAATGTAGGACAGCCGCAGTTTTCCTAACTTCAACATGCATGCATCCTTACGTGTGGACTACTTGTAAGGTCCAACACATGAACACATTTATTCAACCGGGGATGATGGCAAACTCAAGAGTTAGTAACCTGCTGTAATTTCGTGATAGAAATTGGGTCTTAAATAAATGAGTCATTCATATGAGCTCAAATAAGATTTCAAACTAAAACTAACTAACAATAGATATAATAACTAACAACTTCAATATAAGTATGACATCTACAGAGATCAGGAGAGTACATGAAAATGCCTTGTAAAAAATGAACACATAAAGATGGGCCAGCACTCAACAGTTAGATCATGCATCCTCATTTGTTTCAATCATAGTCATACTATTGAATACAGCTTATGATCACTGGCCACTTATCCATGACTTGACCGCCTTTGGCTTTGCTTCATGCTTGCCAACAACAGTTAAGTTCACATGCAATTTAAAAAGGACGAAGATAATGCCGGACATAGACCAAGACTTTGAACATAAACGTCAAAAAGGGGAAAAATTATATGACATGACTTCGATATTATATTATAGATATAATAGAATGCAAAAGGAATGCAAAGAAAATGAACATTATACACACAAGGGTGTAGAGAAAACAATTTTGTGTGGAAGGTTAATATTTCAATTGAGACTGAAACATTAATTAATTCTCATCTACATCTAGTACTTTTAATTAAATTTAAACATTTACGCGACACTGGTAGAAATTTTTTTCTACACTATTTTAGTCTAATAGGGAATGTGAATAGTCCTTTTTTTGAAAAAGCCCTACATACAGAGATAAAATAAAAGGATGGGAAAATTAATCCATTTGTCTTTCATTATTATTGTTCAATTGGTAAGTTTTACAAGAAACATCTCATATAAAGTATATCATGAGATAAATAAGTTTATAGTGGCTTGTAATAATAATTAAATTGATTACTAATTTATTTAGGGATAACTATAATAAAAGTCACTACTGAATAAACTATTAGTTACCCTTAGATTAAAAAGTCAATCTCAAAAGTATTATTAATTACTGCAAAATAACAAATAAATCATCTCTAATAAAGTATTATTAATTACAATAACTTTTACATGAGACAATTTCATTTACAAATTTGTGTTGTTCAATATGTAATCCAAAATGTACGTACTGACTTTTAAAAACGCATGAAAATGAATGAACGCTAATGTATGAAGGCACAAAGCCGAGGAAGATATTTTGGGCTCATCTATCGCTGCCTCTCGCTCAATCAACTTTCATCATTATGCTGGAATACACCTTAGCCTCTGTAAAGCACTCTCGCTGATCTCTAACTAATAGACATGACAAAAATTGATCCGAACCGAAAATTCGATCCGAATCCGTCAGAAAGTTGTGGGTTTTGAACACGAGTTTCTCGAGCCGAACTCGAAATAAACCGAACCCGAAAAACTCGCAAATTTTTGGTCAAACCCACCCCGAACCCTAACCCGCCTGCTCAACCTGAATATTATATCCTTATTTTTTATTTTTCTTTATTTTTTTCCCTTAATAATGATAGTTTTTCATTATAATGAATCGTTTAGAGATACGTTTTATAACTATCGTATCTCTTCGCAAATTAGACGATAGTATCTGTTCTTTCTGAAATTTATTCTAATAAAATAATGCCATATACAACTTATAAATTTAACAATTTCAGAAATGGACATGAAATACCTGGTGTTAAGAAAATCAATTCAGAATAACATAAGTATTAAAAATATGTAAGTCATACCATTATATTCCTAGTGAATTGAATACGTGCCATCGCATTTTAAATAATATTACTCGATAATAATCTAAAATTTTGATATTGTAATTAATAAATAATTATAATATTTTGTGCGTCTACAATATTCTTTCATTTGGCACCTTTTAATTGGCTTCGAACTTGATGTAAGTGTTGAACAATGGACCAATTTGTGTTCATGTTAGGATCAACCCACTAATAAACATACGTAATTAGGTAATGATAGGTTAATTAATAAAATATCAAATCATTAAATGTGTTGTTAACAGGTCAAACTGCTCCAACCCTTCGTCATGCTTTAATTAGATGGGTCATCCCATGAATGACCCGACCTATAATTAATATTTAATAAACAGACCAACACATTCAAACGTGACTTAGTGTCTACTGATAAATGACTCTGTATAAGTGTTAATGAATAAATAAGGACTCTCAAGTATTCCAATTCCAAAAGAAAATGAAAAAGTAAAAAAAAGAAATTTACTTAAAAAATTGTGAAGGGAGAAACAAAGACTGTTAAGGTAATGTATGAATCTTGTGTTTGCTTTCCTAACTCTATATATATATCTTACACAAGAGAATACTTCTTCACTTCAAACCTCCCCAGAATCCAACTGCCTACAGGCTTACATAATATTTTTCAGTCAATCCTCCTGTCTATTAATTTCAGCCAACGTTCTTGAAAACGAAATCAAAGGATGAAAAGTTTTTGATTAAGCCAGGTAATTTGTACATGATATATACCCTTGTTAATCTTTGCAGGGAAGCAATTAAGTATCCATGATCATTAAATTAAAATGATCGTTGGGGTGAACTTGGCCATTGTTTATGGTGCTACCTTTATTACACTTGCGGTCGCTTCTGCTGCGAGTGATTATCTTGAAGAGAGAAATCGCCTAAAGAAGAGAGACGAAGAGATCAAAGCAGAAAGATACCGAGACTTACAAGCTCCGGGATTCACAGTGCCGAATGTGGTAACACACTTGCTACATGATCAACACCCACTCGCTCTGCAGGAAGGCGGTCCTGCTTTCGTGTGCGATGCTTGCACCAAAGACGGCCCTTCTGAAACCCCTCGCTACGCCTGTAAGATCAAAGACTGCAACTTCATCCTGCACACCGCGTGTGGAGTCTTCGATCAAGTATCGGCGTCATGGAAGACCGAAAAACTCGAAATCCCAAAATCTGCTCACAAGCATTCGATTCTGAAATTTGTCCAAGGCTCAACTGCTTTCACCTGCTCCCACTGTAATAACGAGGGAACTAGTGAGGACAGGTAATACTAGTACATGGACACAGGTATTTTATATAATGATATCCTACAGTTGAGTTTTTTGAATTTAATAATGCCGATTAATTTTTATAAGTGTTCATATTGAAAATCCATTTGCAATTTGGAAAGCCCCCACATGTGAGATCAGGCGTGTTGGAGCTTGAAGCGGGTGACAATCTCACTTCTCACCTTGGCAAACTCAAGTGCATTAGACATATTTATAAATTCGTGTTTGTTACCCTATCTGTTGCCAATTGGTTTTAAAATGGAACCTTACTCAAATGGATTATAAGCATTGCTCAGTTGGATTGCGGTCCAATTTCTATAAAATTTAACAGTTTGTTTAACTTTGCACCCATCCTTGAATCAGGTACAGTTGTGAAGACGATTCATGCTCTAAGAAGATTCACCCGATATGTGCCCACAACCCTAGCATGCTCATCTCCTTCCTGCACCCCATTCATGTTTTGGAACTCAAAACGCGTCACCACCTCCGATGGTGCGGGATATGTGGCCATCGTGGGAAGTCGAATGCCAGGGTGTACACTTGTGAGGGATGCAAGTTCTTTGTTCACCCCGAGTGCGCCCACTGCCTTCAATGCTACAACCACCCCAGCCACCCACATACCTTGGTGTTTCGAAAGCTCCCCAAACGCCCAAAAATCCGTTGTCAAGTTTGTGAAAAGAAGTGCAAGCGTTGGAGCTATACATGTCCTCAATGCCAAGGGATTGCAATTCACAGAGAATGCATAGGTAGCCGCTTTGCTGCTTCTAGTTCTGGAACTGAAGAGACTACTACGAGCCCTGGGGTGCCGTCCGCACTACATGGCATTGGGAAAGTTGCAACGGCGGTTGCCATACAAGGATTAATCGCCGCTGTTACTGGATCTCCTGCAAGTTGAATATATTAGTGTGACTACCTACATACATAACGCTTTATTATATGATATCATATAAATTGCGGCAATATGTCTGCATTACCGTATGTATGTATCTTGTAGCTCATCGGATTGTTCCTGCTGTTATGTTGTGTTGTTTGAAATGCTCTGACCATCGTACGTGTTGTTCGAATACTTAGTTATTTTACATCCACTTGAACTGTTCTTACTGCGTTGTTTGAAATGCTCCTAGTCTCTTACTATCATGTTATCTGGACATGTATATGGTAGTTACTTTGCATATGTTTGGAATGTTCTTACTGATTTAAGTAAAGGTTGAATATTATGCTTATTGTTTCATTTAGAAGACTAAGCACATTTGAGTTAACATTGGCATATTTGTCTCATTTGTTCTCTATTAAGGAAGTGCATCATGTATTTTCTTGTTATTGGGTACGCGGAGAGGATTGGCAAGAGGGTCGACTATCTGAATTAAATTAACGGTCAACTTCGATATCAAGAAACCTAGAATTATACGTAGGTCAATTCCAATCTAAGACGACTAGGTGAGTTATGTGTGTAATTGACCAAGTACAATAAAAGAAGAGGTTGGCGTTAAATATTAAGGTAGAGGTCTTAGCTGGGAGCCAGACCAATTAAGTGGTGAACCAGCTCGTTAACAAATATTGTGTTTTTTCTTGATATTTAGCTCATACACTTTGTTATTATTGTTTTTGTCGGACATATCACTCTATAGGATGATTTAACGTAGGTAACTCTTAAAAAAAACACGTAATTAAGCCACATACTCTAGACTCGGGTTTGACCCAATAAGGTACATAGGCTAACCTATTATTATAGCTTGATTTGAACCAAGTCCTGAGGGCTGACTAAGCCTGCTCAATTCAGTCTAAAAACGGGGAAGAAATTGCTGGCTCAGTCTTATTTCTGACTGAGTTCAGTTAAACGGGGAAGAAACGGCCCATTAAACAAGACCCGCATTCATTGATTAAAATCATCCGCGCCGAGTCTACAAATTAAAAGGGAATATTTCTGACTTAATTTTCTAATAATCCCTTCATTTTATATTGGTAATCAAATTTTAAAATACATCAAATAAATAACAACGGTAATTCATATGAATTACATAAATGATTTTACAACCAATGAAACTATTTATAAGTACTCGAAAAAGAAAACTTTGGCAATATAGGGAGCCTATGTAAATGGATTTTTTTTTTTAAAACGAATATGGGAGGAGGGAGTAGTATTGTTATCTTCCATCAGCTAGAATTATGCCAATTAATGAAATCAAAACTGTATACATATCACCATTTGACAACCACCACAATTAGTAAAATCAAAACCGCACAAGTGTCACATTTTATGTCAATATATCCTCAATTCAGTTAGCTCTTAATTGGGTAAAAAAATTATATTTTATAAATCACAAAATTATTTATGAATATGAATAAAAATAATTAATTTGTTTGTTTCTGCTATGTTCCAGCTCCAGCCGGTGATTCGGTTGCATGGAGGATTCCAGCATGGTTGGATTTGTGGTGCACACAAGGTGCACTGGTACCTGCCATGTAGATACTTGCGTTACAACCTTGTAATGCAAATAAGTTTGTAATTTTATTTTCATTATTTTGTTTGTTTCTAAGAGCATATCGCAATTAATAACTACCTTGCAATTGTGATTAACATAAACAACATAATCATGATTATATTACAAGGTTGATTACATTACATTATATTCAACCAAATATGATATTCAAGTTAATATAACCAGTTGCTATCTGTACACCCTTTAGTTAACCAGAAAAAAATTCAGATGTTACATGTAAATCCTTAAATTTTAAAAGTATGTCAAAATTAATTAAGAACGATGATATATATCTTGCTACAAAATACTTCTTGAGTGTCTTATTTTAGCATAAGTTAATATATTAGATGGCTTAAATCATCAAATTATCAATAATTATAATAAATTATCAATTATGAAGCTTTAGGATTCATCGTCTATGCCAACAAATTCAAAATGGTACGCTAATTGGATTAATCCCATCTATGACAATGTATCATATGCGTAGTTTCATACATATAAAAAAACTGTAAATAACAAAGTTGATTTAACAATATTATAAGTGCTAAAATCCTCATATAGCCATTCAATCGTACCCTTTTTTTAATTTAATGCATGTCTTGTAGTAACACATTAATCGTATTATAATTATCTGACCCTTAAAATTTCATGGTAATTTATAAAAACTAATCGGTATTATTAAGATATACATATGTGGATCAGGAAAAAAAAAAAAAAGAACACTCAGAAATGAAAATTCGTCATACAAAATGTATACACAATTTTTCAATATATAAAATTACAATATCTAATATGTCTTTGTAGATAGAATCGGTCTGATAACTGTATCAATTCTAAAACGAACCTTTCGAGTGCTTTCATTACAAATTGTGTGCACATAGAAAATTATAATTCAGTCAGTCCGGAAGACCTCCCTTTCCTAGACTTTGGAGTTGACTGTGATTACTACAAGTCTCTGGATAAATGACAATTTGAGCTGTGGAGTTTGATGTAAAACTTAGAAAAGATGTGTTAGAGACTGACAAGTTGAAGGACGTCAAAACTTATAAATTGTGTAAAATCATCATTTTATATATAATCTCTCATATTTACAAAATTACACATATTACATACCTTCGCGGATGGGGTTGATCCAATTAGAGGGTCAGTTTATATTTGTCAGCATAATCGACTAGTATTAAAGTTTTATAACTCATAATAGTTTTAATTATTAAAAAATTGGTGATTTTAAATCATAAAATATATTAATTTGGGTTAAGATAAGACACTTAAAAGTGTCTTGTAATAAGACACGCATCATCACCCTTATTCAAATTCATCCGATTTGAAAAATTAGATTCATGTGATTACAAGAAATTTTCATCTAAATTTGAAATCTAAGAAATCATTCATGTTCGAATAAAAGATTCGATGAATTTAGATCTCAGAGTTTGAGTTCAAAGCATGATTTAGTTCCAAAATACATAATATTCCACATTATTCAGTTCCAGAATATACATAGAAAATTAGATGAATTTAGGTCTCCGAGCGTCCAAATGCGAAATAATTTGGTAAAAGATTCGAGTCTAGCCTTTTTGTCTCATTGTTTGAATTATTTGAACATGAATAGGCCTGCACTGTCTTTTCAATATATATATTAATTCGTCTCTAGATAAGGTTCTCACCATAGCCCATACAAGTACTCTTTTCCCTTTTTCCGGGGGGGGGGACATAGGGTGAGAGATGAGACCAGTCATTATAAGCCCTCATATTAAACCGTGCTGACACATATATAAGATGTCATCTAAGATAGAGATTATTTAATTAAATAGTTGTAAATTTCAAAGAAGTAATTATAACTTACATGATTTAAAGTGTCCATTTGATGCCTATCATAATGATTTGTAACAGAATTGTAAGTCATTTATCAATAAGCTAACTTAGGACCTGTTCTTTTTGTAGGTAAATTTCAATTAGTCGATGAAGAATCATCTACTAGTTACGAAGCCCCAAGATTATCTTACACTGAAAAAGAAATGAGAATAATTAATCAAACCCCTTTATCTAAAAGTTTTAGTATGTCACGAAGACCTCGATTTTAACCAAGAAACATTAAAACAATTAGTAGTAATTCCAACTATAAAGTAAAATTAGCCTATTTTAATAGACAAAACTGGATAGAAAACAAAGTCTTAATTGATACGGGAGTTTTCCAATGTCACTGTATACCTTCACCAATCCCAGTAATGACTGCAACTGACTATAACTCTGTTACATATGATGGAAGAAAATCTACCTTCACTCAGAAAACCAAAATCATGATGAAAACATCGAATTTAGTAGCTTTATGTTGATGATATTTTAATAAGTTCTACAAATGACATAGTAACTTTATTTTTGTTGCTTTCGAGGCTTTATACACTAATGTCACGGGCGGTTCAATCCATCTCCAACACCTCACTTGCCAGAAAAAGGACCTTGTGTACAGTATCCCAAGTTCTAATAATTGTTGAGTTTCACTCTTCATCTTGCATGGCTTCTGCTTTTCCAAATCTCCCATTTGATTTGGTTTTGCTGCTGCATGGAGGATGCAGAGTTTTTGGTGATGCATTTTTCCGATGGTGACTTTACCCTTTTGGTCAGGTCCTTACTGTTACTGAGGTGAAACCTTATGTTGAACTTGCTGAGAAGCTCGGCAGGTTGGCTATTCATTCAGTAGCTGGTGGAAGTGGTGTCAAGTCTGTGAAGGTGGGCTACACTACCTCAAGGGCTCCCGATGACCTTGACGCAAGGGTTCTCCGAGCCATGGCAACCAAGGGTCTAATGGAGCCCATCTCCTGTTGAAATGTCAGCCATCTTTCTGTTGGTGTAGCTATCCTTTAGGGATCATGTTTAATCCAAGTTTGTTCTGATTTTCAGGAATTAGTTGAATAATGTTTTCTGATTTTTAGGAGCTAGTGGAGTAGTGTGTGTGTGTGCTGATTATGGGTTGTTTTGGGTTCTATTTTTAGTATATTTTTCTGTTATCTATTTGCCTATAAAATGACTTCAAGTTCTGAATGAAAAATCAAGCTTTTGCAGTCATCTCTCCTCTCCTTTACATGTCCTGATTTTAGTTCTCTGCTTATATCAGTGGTATCAGAGTTTGGTTAGAGAGTTTTTTCCCACCAAAAAAAAAAAAAGCAGTAGCTTTTTCTATCCTCTACATCTTTTTCATGGCTTCAGACAACAACAATTTTATCCAACCTGCAATTCCGCGCTTTGATGGTCACTATGACCATTGGAGCATGTTGATGGAGAATTTTCTTCGATCGAAAGAATATTGGCCATTGATGGAACCTGGAATTGAAGAACCAAAAGATGCAACAACCTTGACAGAAGCTCAAAAAACTGAATTGGAAGCAAAACGCCTGAAAGATTTGAAGGTAAAGAATTACCTGTTTCAGGCAATTGACCGTCCCATCTTAGAAACAATTCCATCCAAGAAGACTTCCAAAGATATTTGGGACTCTATGAAGAAGAAATATCAAGGCTCTGAAAGAGTGAAGCGTGCACAGCTTCAAGCCCTAAGAAGAGAATTTGAGACTCTTCAAATGAAAAATGGAGAATCTGTTACAAGCTACTGTGATAAGGTTATGGAGATAAGTAACAAGATGCGAATATATGGAGAGAAGATGGAAGATGTAACGATTGTGGAGAAGATGCTACGCTCGTTGGCTCCGAAATTTGATTTTGTGGTCTGTGCAATTGAAGAATCAAAGAACTTAGCTGCACTATCCCTCGATGAATTGCAAAGTTCTTTGTTGGTCCATGAACATAAAATAAACAGAAGCTCCATAGCAGAAGAACAAGCACTAAAGGCTTCTATTAATACTCACTCCAACAGCTATAGAGGACGAGGTCGAGGCCGACGTTGAGGCCGAGGAAGAGGAGATCATGGAGGTAGAGATTCCAGCAGGAATTTCAAGATCAGTAATGACCCATTTCAAGGCAGAAGCAAAGGTCGAAACCATGACAAATCAAAGGTGGAGTGTTTTCGATACCATAAATTTGGTCATTATGCATCTGAGTGTTATAGTAGGCTGCCTATTGACAAAGAGAAGGAAGAGAGTGCAAAGTTCGTTGAGGAGAATGAAGCGGAAACACTATTAATGGCTGTACACGATGGGGGCACACCTGAACCAAAAATCTGGTTTGTCGATACTGGATGCAGTAATCACATGTGTGGAAGTAAGTTCTTATTCTCCTCTTTAAATGAAGACTTTCATTCTACTGTGCATTTCGATGATTGCTCAACTGTGAAAGTGATGCGTAAAGGCGATATAAAGACCAAAACCAAGATTGGTTTTATGGAAACAATATCGAATGTGCTTTATGTTCCTGATTTGAAAAGTAATTTGTTAAGTGTGGGTTAATTGGAAGAGAAGGGATATGTTATCACAATTTCAAATGGTGTTTGTGAAATTTATGACCCTGTTAAAGGAGCTATTGCTGTTGTGAAAAGGAGTTCAAATAGGTTGTTTCCACTTAAGATTGAAAGCATTCAATCTTGTTTGATGGCTGAAGCGAGGGAACCTTCATGGCTATGGCACTTTCGGTATGGTCACTTGAGTTTCAGCGGACTAACGACACTCCAACAGAAAAATATGGTGATCGGTCTTCCTCAAATCACTGCTCCTTCCAAAATATGTGAAGAGTGTGTTGTTAGCAAACAACATCGCACTCAATTCCCACAAGGAAAGTCATGAAGAGCAAAAGGTGTTTTGGAGTTGGTTCATTCTGACATTTGTGGTCCAATAAAACCAATTTCCAATGGAGGTAAATATTACTTTATAACCTTCATTGATGATTTTTCGCGAAAAACTTGGGTCTACTTTTTACAGGAAAAGTCAGAAGCTTTTATTGCATTTAAAAGCTTCAAGGCCCGTGTAGAGAATGAGACAGAAAAATCTATCAAGACCCTCCGAACTGATCGTGGTGGTGAATATTGCTCAACTGCATTTAATGAGTTTTGTGAAGATCATGGCATTAGACGAGAGCTTACCGCTGCATATACACCACAATAGAATGGTGTATCTGAGAGGAAAAACAGAACAATTCTGAATATGGTCAGAAGCTTGTTGACGAGAGGGAGAATTCCGAAGTCTTTTTGGCCAGAAGCGGTGAATTGGAGCATTCATATTCTGAACAGAAGCCCCACTTTTGCGGTTCAAAATATGACTCCAGAAGAGGCTTGGAGTGGGAGAAAGCCTAATGTGGAACACTTCAGAATTTTCGGGTGTATTGCGTATGCACATGTTCCAGATGAGAAGAGAAAGAAGCTTGATGATAAAGGGGAAAAATGTGTGTTTTTGGGTGTTAGCAAAACATTCAAAACTTACAAACTATTCAACCCTCTGACAGAGAAGATAGTGACCAGCCGAGACATTGTGTTTGATGAAGAAAGTACATGGGATTGGAAAAGGCAGCAGCCTACCCAATTTCTACATGACAGTGATGTAGAAGGAGTACTCCCAACATATGAAAACTCATCAGAAACTACTGCAGCAGGTTCTGAAGTTTCTGCTGAGATTTCAGAGATAGAAACAGTGAAAGAAACAGAAGCTACTAGCCCGATTGTTGAATCACTTCGTCGTGTTCGAAAAAGGCCAGCATTGATGCAAGACTATGAGGTAACAGGGGTTCAACAATCTGAAGATGCCACCTATTTTGCCTTGTTTGCATATTGTGACCCTACGACATTTGAAAGTGTTGTCAAAGAAGCAAAATGGAAACAAGCGATGGATGCTGAAATTGAATCCATTGAAAAGAATGACACCTGGGAGCTTACTGATCTTCCCAAAGGTCATAAGACAATTGGTGTCAAATGGGTCTACAAGACAAAGCTGAAAGATAATGGGAAAGTCGACAAGTACAAGGCAAAGCTAGTGGCGAAGGGATACAAGCAGGAATTTGGAGTTGATTATCTTGAAGTTTTTGCTTCAGTTGCGAGACATGACACAATCAGATTGGTGATTGCCTTGGCAGCACAAAATTCTTGGCTGATTTTCCAATTAGATGTAAAATCAGCCTTCTTGCATGGAAACCTCGAGGAACAGGTATATGTTGATCAACTCGATGGTTATATTAAGGTTGGAAATGAGCATAAAGTCTATCGCTTAAAGAAAGCACTTTATGGCTTAAAACAAGCCCCACGGGCTTGGTATAGTCGCATTGAGGCCTATTTTATGCAAGCTGGATTTCAAAAATGCCCATATGCGCATACACTTTTTGTCAAACTGGGGGATAAGGGAAGAATGCTCATTCTTTGTCTATACGTTGATGACCTTATATTCACTGGAAATGACAGTGTCATGTTTGCTGAGTTTAAGGAAATCTATGATGGATGAATTTGACATGACTGACATGGGGTTGATGCATTATTTTCTGGGTATAGAGGTAGTGCAATCTACTTCTGGGATTTTTATGTCGCAGAAGAAGTATGTTCGAGAGATCTTGAATAGGTTTCAGATGCAAGATTGCAATCCCACTAGCACGCCTATGGAGTTTGGCTTAAAACTTCACCAAGACCCAAAAGGGAAAAAGATAGACGGCACACTTTATAAACAGATTGTGGGCAGTCTGATGTACTCGAGTGCAACAAGGCTAGACATCATGTTTCCAGTAAGTTTGATAAGCAGGTACATGGAAAATCCTACAGAGTTGCATCTCCTAGCTGCAAAAAGAATCCTTCGCTACTTGCAAGGAACCAAGGATTTTGGATTGTTCTTCAAAAGGGATTGCAAGTCAGATTTAATTGGCTTTACTGACAGTGAGTATGCAGGAGACTTAGATGGGAGAAGGAGTACTTCGGGCTATGTTTTTATGCTTGGAACAGGGGCTGTTTCATGGTGTTCCAAAAAACAGCCCATTGTCACTTTGTCAAGCACAGAAGCTGAATTCGTTGCAGCTACGGCCTGTGCTTGTCAGGCTATTTGGCTGAGGAGAATTCTTAAAGAAATGCAGTTCAAGCTAGGCAATGCTACTACAATCTTTTGCGACAATAATTCAACCATTAAGCTGTCAAAGAACCCGGTTTTACATGGAAGAAGCAAGCATATTGATGTTAAGTACTATTTTTTGAGAGACCTTTGCAAAGATGGAGCAATTGAGCTGAAGTACTGTCGCAGTGGAGATCAATTGGCAGACATTTTTACTAAGCCTCTCAGGCTTCTCCCTTTCCAAAATCTAAGAAGGTTGACGGGTATTGGAACTATGGAAGAGTTTAGTAAGCTGAATCTAAACTAAAGCTTGACAGCTTTTAGTTTAAAGGAGGGATTGTTGAAATGTCAGCCATCTTTCTGTTGGTGTAGCTATCCTTTAGGAATCATGTTTAATCCAAGTTTGTTCTGATTTTCAGGAATTAGTTGAATAATGTTTTCTGATTTTTAGGAGCTAGTAGAGTAGTGTGTGTGTGTGTGTGTGTGCTGATCATGGGTTGTTTTGGGTTCTATTTTTAGTATATTTTTCTGTTATCTGTTTGCCTATAAAATGACTTCAAGTTCTGAATGAAAAATCAAGCTTTTGCAGTCATCTCTCCTCTCCTTTACATGTCCTGATTTTAGTTCTCTGCTTATATCATCTCCAGCACCTTTGTGAATCTGGTGAATGCGGACTTCACAGCCAAGCAGAGGGGGCTCCGCATTACTGAAGAACGCATTCTTCTTGATGGTTCCCCTGAAAGCCCGCTTGAGTCTATCCGGATCCAGCTTGCAAATGTGGAGTCTAAGTTTGCCAGTGCCATTTCAGATTCTGGGGAGATCAGACCTGAAGGAAAGGTCAAAGACGGAATCCCTTATCTAACTAAGGTGGGCTCCTTCGAGGTAGCCGTCAGCTTAGAGGGCAGCATCATCCTATGCCGACAGGTGGACCAACCCGGAATGATTGGAAAGGTCGGAAGCATTTTGGGAGAGGAGAATGTGAATGTCAACTTCATGAGTGTGGGAAGGTTAGCTCCGAGAACCCATGCTCTTATGACGATTGGGGTAGATGATCAGCCTAACCCCCTGGTCTTGAAGAGGATTGGGGAAATTCCCGCCATTGAAGAGTTTGTTTTCCTGAAGCTATGATGATTCTCATTGGGATTCAAACATAAACCACTCGCCACAGTGAGTTTCAAGGTACTTGCTTAGGCACAATCGAATTCGTAACATTCAAGCTACTGCGCAAATAATTTTGAACTGTGAAGAGGGAGTTCAGGTAGTTTTACTTGTATTGTTTATCGCTATTTTCATTATATCGCAATTCCATTCTTGCTGCAGAAGATTTCATGCACCAATGTGTAGTGTGTAACGACTAACATCATGTGAGATTGTTTGTAGATCACAGCAGCAAGTGATCGAGATCCTTCAGTAATAATTTTCTTTGAAACTTAATTTTGTTCCGAAAATTTTCTGATTGCTCTGAAAAGAACGAGGATGTGTTTGATTTAATTTTGTTGTAATGGAATGAAATGGGGAATGATTTTAATTAGGAGGTATAGGACTTTTTTTTTAAATTTTTGATTCTATTTATTTGGTTCAATTTAGGAGTAAATTCATTATAACTTAAAAATGATATCTAAGGTATGGGCAAGTGAAAAATATTCTACCCCAACGGGAGGTATGTAAATATGTAATACCACTCTCATAACGGAGGTAGGGGTGGCAATCTTCTATTCGAAGTTAAAAAATATTTGTCTTTATTATACAAAATTATAATTTTCTTCTTTTTTTAAATTTAATTTTTAAAATAGTTTACCTTTTTGCCCTTTTGTTTTTTAATTTAATACTCATTGTTAGAGTAATATGTAATTTCAGAATTGTTTATATTCATGTTTTCTTGATACTAGATAGTGTATTTAAAAGTTAACTCTAGTAATGTAATATTATCTTTTAATATCTTCTTATTTCTAGATTCTATATTTTCTAGTAAAGATGATAATTTAATTAATCGAGAGTTATATTGATTAAGCATTTGTTGATGAATATTTCTAATTGTGCAATCAAAAGTTCTTAAAAAATCAAAATCTTATGCTTCAGTATAATATTTTAGATTGGGTAGATAATATCTATTTTCACTTTTATAATCTTCATATTGATCTATTTCAGCAGTAATTTGAAATTTATATCTAGGGTTTAAACGATTTTCAGATGAAGTCATTTTTTAACCAAGACTGTAAGGAGAAAGATGATCTTTTAAGGACTCATCTAGTTCTTTAGCCATTTGAATGTTTTCACAACTAAGATGGTTTAATAAATTATAATGTTGTTTGTAAGACTTATGATCAGAAAGATTTAAAGTATTCTTAATAGCTTTCTATTCTGCGAGAGACGATCGGAGTAAGTTTTGATATTCTATGCTAAGCTTATAGTAGTCATCTCTTAGAGAGGCTATAAAATTAGCTTTAGGAAAATGAGAGTTTCTAGGTGAGTGATTATGAAAATATGAATAATTTGGTGGTACTTTTTGCCATTATTAACTTAGTTGTATGGCTTTGATACCATTAGATAGCGGGTCTGACAACTTTGAGATTTTTTTCAAACAAATGAGATAAAATATCAAAATTTTTTAAATAGTTCTTCTTTATTAACTGATTTTTCAAATGAAAAATTTAGAACATGATAAAGTGCTAATTTGAGTGCTCTGTCTTTCACACAAATTTGCCCCCCTCTTCTTGCTACGATTACATTTTATAGTTGAAGAAAAGACTCTGGATACAAACTTATGGGTTACCGCTGTATAAAAGTAGATGTGACATGAATAATAATTTACAGATATTGATAAATATCTGGCGCCTTTTTCTGAGCGATAATTCCACGCTTTTTTTTGGGGAAAAGTTGAGTGATTGAGTTCTTGTCATTTTGTGTATGGTCCTCATTTGGCCACTTGTAGTTATTTTCAAAGAGCATTGATTGCCGATTGCAACTTGTTCTGTACTTCTACAGTTCTGCTAAGGTCTCGAGTTAGAAATAGACAAATAGTTGACGGTGACAGGAGTAATAATTCATCTGATTTCCGAAGTCTTCACGTGTATAGTTGTCCTTCATCTTGTGCTTCATCTTATGCTAATATTTTTCCATAGGCTTTTGGAATTTTTATAGATAAGATTTTTTTAGAGGTAAGACTGATAGTTGTCGGCAAGATTTGAGTCTTGCATCTTGCTTTTGTTAAAGCAAAATCTTAGCCGTCCGTAGTGAAAGTTCTTCTTCTTCCTCTTTCTTGTATAATTCAGCAAATTTTCGTCTAACAGCAGCAGATCCTCGAAAATTTTTTGATTCTAGTTGCAGTAAGAAGGATAACAGTTCATTATCATAGTTATCTTCTTGCATTCTTTCTTTAGTAGCAATAACATAATCAGATCTTCTTAATAGGCATTTTAGTTCTGATGTATAGAGTCGGTCGCTATGACATTTCACTAGTAAAGCTCCACTAGATCTTCTGTAATTCATTCATGATTCATCGAACCGAATCGTTTCAAACTTCTTTGAAGTTTCAATATTTAGTTGAAAATTTACAGAAATATAACTTACTTGGATAATACTTATCCGAGAGTAGATTATACCAATTTCTCCATCTCTTTCAGGAGTAATTGTATGAAATTTAACAAACATAGGTCCTTTTCTGAAAGATTTGAGAATTTCAAGGATCTCAAGAGGGAATGAAGACAGTTCTGTGAGTTTAGAGTTTGGGTAAACTATATCCAAATATCCGTATCCATGGAACTCGTGAATAGCAAATGGGTTAGATCATGTACAAGCAGTTACTCGGGCAAATAATGATTTTAGCTCCACTATAAAAGATTTGAGATAATTCATTAAGTTTCAGGTAAATTTGCTGAGTTGTTCGATAGTATACTGCAAGGAACGTATCACAAATGTCAAAAGGAAGTACTTTCTTGGGTTGTATAGTTGAAGTTATAGTTCTTTTTGATAATAGTTTGGCCTTAAATTCTTGCATCTCTTTCTCTTTTTCGAGAAATAAAGAGCTTGAACTTGACTCTAAGATAGTGGTTGAAGTAATAGTTGGTATAGTTGACGAAGCTAACGGCTGCAAAGAATTAATAGTTGTCATAGGAGAATTAGTTGATAAGGTAGATCTTAAAGAAGTCACCATTTTGAGAAGTTCTGAAACAATAGTTTGTCATTGATCAAGATACTTCCTCATATCTCCTATAATTTCTTTAGTTCCTTTTACCAGTTCATCAATTTCAGTTCGCATGTTTATGACAATATCCTGAACCCCTGTTTCAAGATGTTCCAGATTTACAGTAACAGTTTCAAGATATTCATTAAAGTCGATAGTAATATCTTCAAGCTCCTTTAATCCTGCTGGAGTCATCATGCTTGAAATATTCTTCTTCTCTAGTCAGATAGTCTGCAAGGAAATTATAGTTCCCTGAAACATGCTCATAAACAGCATTAAATTGAGATAAGAAAGTTTGCCATCTATGGAGTTTTCTCATGTGAGGTCCATTGTCCAAAACTTGTTCAACAAATGTAGTTGCTACTTTATTATCAATTAAGATTTTGAAAGGTTTAGATAATAGAAATCTCCATTTTTTGATTCCTCGAATTATGGCTAAAATTTTCTTTTCCATAGTGTTATAATTTTCTTCAGTTTGAGAGAAAGTTCCACTACGGTAGCCACAAATTTTATTAAGATCAGTTTTTAGTACTGCGAACTAAACTTTATCGAATGCATCAGTTTGTATAATTAAATTATCTTCTAGTTCAGATAATTTTAACTGTTGTAAATTTTTACATTCTTCTTTAAGATTTTTAACTATTTGAGTATGATGGTTACTCCATCCTTTAGTATTATTTTTCTTAATAAACTTTGTAAATCTTTCTTTTTCTTTGCTAAATCTGTGATCTAGGCACTGGCATAATTGGGTAGACCTAAAAATCCTGAAATTTGTTTTTTACTTCTTAGTTCATTTGGATATTCAATTATTTTCTTTGAAATATGATTTTGTAAAGATATGCCATTAGATCCTAATTCAACTCCTAAGAATTCAATTTTTTCTTATTCAATAGTAGCTTTTTTCTCGCTTAAACATATGCCTTCTTTGATTGCACTTTCTGCAAATTGTTGGAGATGTTCTCGATGTTCCTCAAGTGTTGTAGAACTTATTAAAATGTCATCAACATAAACAACGAGAAAAGAGTTAAGATGTTTAAAGGCATTATCTATTCGTCTTTGAAAAATTCTAGGTGTATTTTTAAGTCCAAATGGCATAATTATCCATTCATAGAATCATTGTGGAGTGCTAAATCCGGTAAGCTATCTTCTTTTATTTTTACTTGCCAAAATCCTAATTTATAGTCAAATTTTGAGAAATATTTTTTATTTTTTACTAAATTAATTAAAACTTCTTTATTTGGTAGGAAATAATTACTATTTTAGTGAATTGATTTAGCTGTTTGTAGTTTATGATCATTCGAACTTTATTTCTTCTCTTTTCTGCAACATTCATAACCATAAAAGCTGGAGATGAATAGATTCCTTTGGATGGTCTAATTAATCTTTTTTCTAACCGTTCTTTAATTTGTGTAGAGAATTCTTTTATATCTTCCGGGGCATAAAGCATTGGTTTTTGTCTAATATAAACCTCTTGAGTTAATTCTATTTTAGCTGTAGGATGTTCTGGTTTTCAAAATTGTAAGAGATTATCCAAATAAATCTGTTTTAATTTATTAATCAGGTCTTCTTTCTTGATTATATTTATTTGAAAGGTTGATTTTTGAAGATGCTGAGTTGATAGTGTGATTTTTTCATATCCCTATCCACCACGCTTCATGCGTACTCTGTAAGGATGTTGAGGGTTGGAATTCGAAGTGTCTGTCCACATTTGGTAGTGAGAGATACGGTATATGGTGTTTGAGTAAAATTTGCAAATTGTTTAAGGAAATCATTTTCTAATAAAATATCATATCCAAAGTTATATTGTAGTACTAAAGGAATTGTTAGGATTTTATTTCCTAAAATTATTGAGACATTACTTTGTATAAAGTTCAAGGATGTGGTAGTTGAATGAAGACCTTTAATACGGATTTTCCTATCAGATGGTAATTTTTTTTCATTTTGGAAGTAAAAAGTCTTAAAAAAATATTACTTCTGAACATGTATCTATCAAAGCTGCAGTAGTCATATCAGACTCTTTTACTGTTACATCAATGTAAGTGAGAATCGGGAAATGTAATTGTTTCATATTCTGTCGAGAATAATGGTATTTTGATCATCCACTAGAATAATTTGATTGGGTTTAATGTCATAGTTGGTAAAATGATCTAAAAAGTCCATTTCCTAGTAGTATACGGTAATGATCATTATTGATGGAATTATGAATATAACATTCGTATTCTAATAGGGTAGAATTCGATATTTTCATCATGATTTTGGTTTTTTGGGTGAGGGTAGATTTTCTTCCATCGTACGTAACAGAGTTATAGCCAGTTGCAGTTATTACTGGTATTGGTAAAGGTATACAGTGACATTGGGAAGCTCCCGTATCAATTAAGACTTTGTTTTCTACCCAATTTTGTGAAAATTAAAATATGCTAATTTTACTTTATAGGTGGAATTACTACTAATTGTTTTAATGCTTCCTGGTTGAAATCGAGGTATTCGTGATGTACTAAAACTTTTCGATAAAGGGGGTTGATTAATTATTCTCATTCATTTTTCAGTGTAAGATAACCTTGGGGCTTCGTAACTAGTAGATGGTTTTTCATTGACTAATTGAAAGTCTGTTAATGCAGGTAACCTTACTTCTTGCATTAGAGGAGTTATGAAGGTGCTTACAGTTGAAAAGATAGGATCTATAATTATTTTCCGATTTGTTTTACTTCTTTTATAGGGAAATTAGTGTTTGAAAATATATATAATCATCTATAGTAGAAGGATAATGTGTCATTTTCGAGTTATAATCCTATATCTGTTAAAAGTTTGAATTGTAAATTGAGCGTATCCTCAATATTTTTACTCCGTAATGTTACTGAGTATTTGGATAGATTCAAAGATTAATTTTTTTATAGATTAAGTTCCCTTATAATGTTCCAAGGTGACTATTTTGAATGTTCGTAAATTGTTGATCATGTAATGATAATATAATGGGTGAGTTTATTCCTTCTCTAAAACATGCTTTAATAGAGATTTGTATTCTTTATAGATGAACATATTTAATTAAATCTCGACCTCTCTAAATGGAATTTCGTCTAAAAATTTTCCTATTATATCTTGAGTCATTAGTCGTAATCTAATATTTCCTTGTAAACGCTGTACATTCACAGGTTGTTCTGTGGTATATATTTGAAAGTATCGAATTAATTTTCTAATCAGGAAATCATCCATTTTCTTCATAAAGCTTCTTGGGTCTTTTAAAGATAAATCAGTTGCTATTATTTTTGAATATATTTTTTGATTAAAAGTAATTACTCTAGTATAGTTTTCATTAGTTTCTTGTTTTTGTTGTTGTATTATATCTATTTATTCAGTATTTATCTTCTCTATTAGAATAACTTTTAGTTTCAGATGTTTCTGGTTCTTCTTCTGAGCAAATAGATTCTAACAACTTGAAATTATATCATGTTCTTTTAGATTTATTAGAAAAAGTTCATCTTGAATTTCTTCGAATTCTTCTGAAAATAATTTTATTATATTAACTTTTCTTTTAGTGCAATTCATAAATTTATGTCCAAGTTCTCCACAATTCTAACATTGATATGAAGTTGATTTTTTATTTTGTTGATAATATCTATCTAGTATTTTTGATTGGAGAAGTTTGTGATTTCACTTAATTTCCAAGTGCCTGGGAGCATTTGATGTGAATTTATAATTTATAATTGCATTGTACGAATTTCAGCAGTTGATAAGCATCAAATGGACACTTTAAACCATGTAAGTTATAATTACTCCATTGAAATTTGCAACTATGTAAGATGACATCTTATATACGAGTCAGCACGATTTAATGTGAGGACTTATAAATGACTGCTCTCGCCTCCCCCCTCAGGAAAAGGCAATAAATATATTATACTCCTAAGTATATATATTTTCACGAGTTACATTATTAAAAATATATATTAAAAAATTAATATATGATAAATATACGCGTGAAAAATATATACAGGTGGATAATGAGAGCATGTGCTCCCAGGAGCACATAAAAAATTGCCAAGGAAAAGAGTACTTGTACGGGCTACTGGGCTATGGTAAGAATCTTATCTAGAGACAAATTAATATATATATTGAAAAGACAGTGCAGGCCTATTCATGTTCAAATAATTCAAACAATGAGACAAAAAGGCTAGACTCGAATCTTTTACCAAATTATTTCGCATTTGGACGCTCGGAGACCTAAATTCATCTAATTTTTTATGTATATTCTAGAATTGTCATTTATCCAGACTTGTAGTAATCACAGTCAACTCCGAAATCTACGAAAGGGAGGTCTTCCAGACCGTCTTAATTATAATTTTCCATGTGCCTACGATTTGTAATGAAAGCACTTGAAAGGTACGTTTTAAAATTGACGCAGATATCAGGCCAACTTTACCTGCAAAGATGTATTAGATACTATAATTTTATGTATTGAAAAATTGTATAGAAATTTTGTATGATGATTTTTCATTTCTGAGTGTTCTTCCCCCCCCCCCCATGCACATATATATCTTAATAATAGCGATTAGCTTTTATGAATTACCATGAAATTTTAAGAGTCAGATAATTGTAATATGATTAATGTGTTACTACAAGACATGCATTAAATTTAAAAAGTGGTATTATTGAATGGCTATATGAGGATTTTAGCACTTATAATATTGTTAAATCAACTTTTATAGATTAATTTTTTATAGATTAAGTTCCCTTATAATGTTCCAAGGCGACTATTTTGAATGTTTGTAAATCATTGATCATGTAATGATAATATAATGGGTGAGTTTATTCCTTCTTTAAAACATGCTATAACAGCAATTTGTATTCCTTGTAGATGAACATATTTAATTAAATCTCGATCTCTAGATGGAATTTCGTCTAAAAATTTTTCTATTATATCTTGTGTTATTAGTTGTAATCTAATATTTTCTTGTAAATATTGTACATTCACAGGTTGTTCTGTGGTATATATTTTAAAGTATCGAATTAATTTCCTAGTTAGAAAATCATCCATTTTTTTAATAAAGTTTCTTGGGTCTTTTAAAGATAAATCAGTTGATATTATTTTTGAATATACTTTTTGAATAAAAGTAATTACTCAAGTATAGTTTTCATTAGTTTCTTGTTCTTGTTGTTGCATTGTATCTATTTCTTCAGTATTAACCTTCTCTATTAGAACGACTTTCAGTTTCAGACGTTTCTGGCTTTTCTTCTTAGCTAATGGATTCAAAACAAGTTGAAATTACATCATGTTCTTTTAGATTTATTAGAAAAAGTTCATATTCAATTTCTTCGAATTCTTCTAAAAATAATCTAACTATATTAGCTTTTCTTTTAGTGCAATCTATAGATTTATGTCCAATTTCTCCACAATTCCGGCACTGATACAAAGTTGGTTTTTAATTTCGTTTGTAATATCTATTTTCTGGGTTAAAGTCTTCTTGTAATAGTCCGCAATTAAGCAAAACTTCAACGACTAAACCACAAAAAGGGTGCAAACTTAAAAATAAAAACTAAAATGAATATTTTTGAAAGAACACATTACGAATGGACTATTACCAATTTATACAAGAAATTGAGAATGGAATATACGGAGATATAGATATGTTACAGCTAGTAAAATATCTATGTCAAAATCGATATAACTGTGTAATTTTTGAATCTAAAGTAATATCTCTAATGGAAAGATTAATACAAATTTGTTCGATAGAGTGGAAAAACCAGAAATACCAAAACTAAAGAAAACCTCACCCGGTACTTGTGAATTCATCCTTAATTTATACAAAAGATACACTATTAAAGAAATAGGACAAAGAGAACAATATTATATCCAAAAAATTAATTATCATCAAACAATTAATAGTCCTAGAGAATTAATTTTGAAATATAAAGATAGACTAGACCTCTTAATCTATGAAGAAGAAAGGAGAACGTATCTAAAAAATTCTTATTTTGACAATGAAAATGATCTAGACCAGTTTGATACAGAATATTGGTTTAACGACGAAGATTAAAATATGAGCTTCCCACAAATAGAATCAGAACTCAAAAAAGTAAGAAAAGAAATTAAAGAAATAAACGAGTTAATTAAACAAATAGTAATACAGATGCAATTAATAAATTTAGCTTTTGAAGGAATTTTAAAACCTAAACAAAAAAGAGAACACAAAACAATAGAAATTAAACTCTCAAAAAAGATAAATCCTAAAAGTGATGATGAAAAATACATTAGAAGATATCAAGAACAACTTTTAAAACAGTACAACTATAACGCCCCAAAATTTTTATTACTTATTTTGAATTATGTGCAATATGTAAATTATGTGTATATTGTATGTATTTTATTTATGCACATGTGTGTATTTTATGTTATTATTACTATTATATTTTGGAGAATAAATAGAGGTATGTCTCAGTTAGTAGTAATTGTATCCCCAAAAAAAGGGAAGAAATGGGAAAAGGAGTCAAAAAGGGGGCTTGACCAAAAAAAAGAAAAAGAAATAAAAAGGGGGGAGGGATTTCTTTTGGTGCGTGAATGGAGGTAGGGGTTTCTCTATTTTGCTTATCCATATACACAAACACATATTTCACGCACAGAGAGAGGAGAAGAGAGAGAAGAAGTAGAAGAAGAAGGAGCAGGAGGAAGAAAAAAAAGAATTGGGTTTTGATTTTGAGTTCAAATTAAGGTGAGTAGTTTTTACATTCTCTACCCTTAAAATTGATTAGGGAAAGATTAATTTAAAGGTTTATGCTTGAATTTGGAAATCAATTGAGAATTGAAGTTATGAATTTGATGTTTTAAAGTTTAGTATATTAGAACCATAAATTCAATTGTTAGAAACCCACGACCAAAATTTTCATGGTGAATTGTGATTTAAAGGTCCGCCAATTGTCTCTGTTTGTGTTATTTGGGACCTGTATAGGTCTCTGGTACTCTAGAATGTGAATGTGACTCATCAGTTTGTGATTTGAGGACCTTTACATACTTTAAAGCGTTGGGTGTCTGGTTAGTACCATATGAATGAGTTGCGGCTGGTCCACTATTGGCTGGTACCATAAGAATGAGCCGTAGTTGGGCCGCCAGGATGTGTTTGTCACCCCTGTGTTGTGATGGTTCCCTATGTGAGTCATGAGTTGATTTCTCCTAAACCAAAAAAGTTTTGCATTCAGCTAATGATATGTTATATGTTATGGAATTGGTTTTGGCATGGATTTGGACTTTGGATATATTATGAAATTGGTTTTGACTTGGATTTAGACTTTGAATATTTTATGACAGTGATTTTGGACTTGGTTTTGGATTTGAAGAATCATTCAGGATATTTATAAAATTGTGATCGATTTGAACCATATGTGTGATCGATAAATATGTTTAAAGAAATATATGATGTGTTTAAAGCACGTACGTGGACTTTTGAATGGAACATGCTTTATGTATGCGTTAAGTGTGGTTACGGGCGGGCCATTAGCATGATTTAGCAGGCTTTGCTTTCTTTTGGACTTCAATGAGAATTAGGAGCCCACAGGATATAGTTGGTATGGGACAACCATGGTTAGTTTAGTAAATAGATTAACAGCAGAGTTTGTTCAGGGACTTAAGTAAAAACGAGAGTCCTTGAAACATACCTGGTATGGGACAAGTATGACTTAATTAGTATAATTGTCTACCTCATAACAAATATGTGTATGTGTTTGTGAAGTTCGGAAACATATTGGATATGAAATATATGAGTTTATTTTGATTTCTGGAGCATAAACATGTTCTCTTATCGCCTTCTATATGCTACATGATATGTTTTGTCTATATGTCATAAGATACATGTACTGTGTGATTATGTGTTAACCAATTAATGTGTAAAGTGTGACAACAAGGAAGGCAAGGGTTATTCACGGGGCTCGGGGAGTCATGACCTTACCATTTTTCAGGTTTTGGAAGCAAAAAGAGATCGTAAGAGCATTAAGAAGCTAGCTAGCTGTGAAATAATTTCGAAGAGTTTGGTCGAAAATGCAGACCCCGTTATTTGTTTATGTTATGAGTTGTGTTTATTAAATGTGTAAGTATGGATGTATTTTTGGGATTACATATGTGTAAGAACATTATGGATACGGTTTAAGTATGTATGCAATGCATGTTTTAGATTGACCATCTCGAACTTTAGTTAGATTTCTATAAGAGATCCCGCTGCTATCGCCCATGAACAGGTTAATTACGGTTTTGAAGTTTAGAGAGCCCTTGTGGGTGTTCTTAGTGAAACATCCACGGCAGTGGCGCGCCTGCCCCCTTCGGGTGGAGTGTTACAACAACTGCCTACAGGCTTACATAATATTTATCAGTCAATCCTCCTGCCGATTTCAACTAACGTACTTGAAAACAAAATTAAAGGATGAAAAGTTTTTGATTAATCCAGGTAATTTGTACATGATATATACCCTTGTTAATCTTGCAGGGAAGCAATTAAGTATCCATGATCCTTAAATTAAAATGATCCTCGGGATACAGTTGGCCATTGCTTATGGTGTTACCTTTATTACACTTGCATTCGTTTCTGCTACGAGTGATTATCTTGAAGAGAGAAATCGTCTAAAGAAGGGAGACGAAGAGATCGAAGCAGAAAGATACCGAGAATTACAAACTCAGGGATTCACAGTGCCAAATGAGGTAACACACTTGCTCCATGATCAACACCCACTCGCTCTAGAAGGCGGTCCTGCTTTCGTGTGCAATGCTTGCACCAAGGACGGCCCTTCTGAAAGCCCTCGCTACACTTGTAAGAACAAAGGCTGCAACTTCACCCTGCACACCGCGTGTGCAGTCTCTGATCAAGTATCTGCGTCATGGAAGGCCGAAAAACTCGTAATCCCAAAATCTGCTCACAAGCATTCGATTGTGAAATTTGTCCAGGGCTCATCTGCTTTCACCTGCTCCCACTGTAATAACAAGGGAACTAGTGAGGACAGGTAATACTAGTACATGGATACAGGTATTTTATATAATGATATTCTACAGTTGAGTTTTTTGAATTTAATAATACCGATTAATTTTATAAGTGTTCATATTAAATGAAAATCCATTTGCAATTTGGAAAGCCCCCACATGTGAGATCAGGTGTGTTGGAGCTTGAAGTGGGTGACAATCTCACTTTTCACCTTGGTAAACTCAAGTGCATTAGACATATTTATAAATTCGCATTTGTTATGCTATCTGTTGCCAACTGGTTTTTAAATGGAACCATACTCAAAATGGATTATAAGCATTGTTCAGTTGGATTGAGGCTCAATTTCCATTAAAATTTAACAGTTTGTTTAACTTTGCATCCATCCTTGAATCAGGTACAGTTGTGAAGACGATTCATGCTCTAAGAGGATTCACCCGATATGTGCCCACAACCCTAGCATGCTCATCTCCTTCCTGCACCCCATTCATGTTTTGGAACTCAAAACGCGTCACCACCTCCGATGGTGCGGGATATGTGGCCATCGTGGGAAGTCGAATGCCAGGGTGTACACTTGTGAGGGATGCAAGTTCTTTGTTCACCCCGAGTGTGCCCACTGCCTTCAATGCTACAACCATCTCAGCCACCGGCATACCTTGGTGTTTCGAAAGCTCCCTAAACGCCCAAAAATCCGCTGTCAAGTTTGTGGAAAGAAATGCAAGCGTTGGAACTATACATGTCCTCAATGCCCAGGGGTTGCAATTCACAGAGAATGCATTGGTGGTCGCTTTGCTGCTTCTAGTTCTGGAACTGAAGAGACTACTACGAGCCCTGGGGTGCCGTCCGCACTACATGGCATCGGGGAAGTTGCAACGGAGGTTGCCATACAAGGATTAATCCCCGTTGTTACTGGATTTCCTGCAAGCTGATAACATTAGTGTGACTACCAACATACATAACGCTTTATTATATGATATCATATAAATTGCGGCAATATGTCTGCATTACCGTATGTATGTATCTTGTAGCTCATCGGATTGTTCCTGCTGTTACGTTGTGTTGTTTGAAATGCTCTGACCATCGTCGTGTTGTTCGAATACTCACTTTTATTTTACATCTACTTGAACTGTTGTTACTGCGTTGTTTGAAATGCTCTTAGTCTCTTACCATCATGTTGTCTGAACATGTACATGGTAGTTAACTTTGCATATGTTTGGAATGTTCTTACTGATTTAAGTGAGGTTGAATATTATGCTTATTGTTTCATTGAGAAGAGTGAGCACATTGAGTAAACATTGGCATATTCGTCTCATTTGTTCTCTATTAAGGAAGTGGATCTTATATTTTCTTGTTATTGGGTACGTGGGGAGGATTGGTGAGAGGGTCGACTATCTGAATTAAATTAACGGTCAACTTCGATATCAAGAAACCTAGAATTAATTATACGTAGGTCAATTCCAATCTAAGACGACTAGGTGAGTTATGTGTGTAATTGACCGAGTACAATAAAAGAAGAGGTCGGCGTTAAATATTAAGGTAGAGGTCTTAGCTGGGAGCCAGACCAATTAAGTGTTGAACCAGCTTGTTAACAAATATTGTGTTTTTTCTTGATATTTAGCTCATGCACTTTGTTATTATTGTTTTTGTCGGACATATCACTCTATAGGATGATTTAACGTAGGTAACTCTTAAATATTATAGCTTGATTTGAACCAAATCCTGAGGGGCTGACTAAGCCTGCTCAATTCAGTCTAAAAAGGGGGAAGAATTTGCTGCCTCAGTCTTATGCGAGAACATGAGTTCAGTGAATATAATTAGTGGACAAGTCCTTATTAAGGACCCATTAAACAAGACCCGCATTCATTGACCAAAGTCATCCGCGCCAAGTCTACAGATTAAAAAGGAATATTTCTGACTTAATTTTCTAATAATCCCTTCATTTTATATTGGCAATCAAATTTTAAAATACATCAAATAAATAATAACTGTAGTTTATATTAATTACGTAAATGATTTTACAACCAATGAAAATATTTATAGGCACTCAGAAAAGAAAACTTTAACAATATAGTGAGACTATGTAAATGGATTTTTTTTTTTTCAAACGAATATGGGAGGAGGGAATAATATTTTTATCTTCCATCACCTAGAATTATGACAATTAGTGAAATCAAAACTGTATACATGTCACTATTTGACAACCACCACAATTAGTAAAATTAAAACTGCACAAGTGTCACATTTTATGTCAATATATCCTCAATTCAGTTAGCTTTTAATTGGGTAAAAAAATTCTATTTTATAAATCACAAAAGTATTTATGAATATGAATAAAAATAATTAACTTGTTTGTTTTTGCTATGTTTCAGCTCCAGCCGGTGATTCGGGTGCATGGAGGATTCCAGCATGGTTGGATTTGTGGCGCAGACAAGGTGTATTGGTACCTGCCATATATATACTTGCATTACAACCTTGTAATGCAAATAAGTTTGTAATTGTATTTTCATTATTTTGTTTGTTTGTAATAGCATATCGCAATTAATAACTACCTTCCAATTGTGATTAACACAAACAATGTAATCATGATTATATTACAAGGTTGACTACATTACACTGTATTCAACCAAAGATAATATTCAAATTAATATAACCAGTTGCTATCTGTACACTCTTTAGTTAACCAGAAAAAATTCAAATGTCACATGTAAATCCTTAAAATTTAAAAGTACGTCAAAATTAATCAAGAATGGTAATATATGTTTTGCTGCAAAATACTTCTTGAGTGTCTTATTTTAGCATAAGTTAATATATTAGATGGCTTAAGTCATCAAATTATCAACAGTTATAATTAATTATCAATTACGAAACTTTAGGATTCGTCGTCTATGCCAACAAATTCAAAATGGTACCCTACTTGGATGAATCCCATCTACCACAATGTATCACATACGTAGTTTCATACATATAAAAAATTGTAAGTAAAAAAGTTGATTTAACAACATTATAAGTGCCTAAATCCTCATATAGCCATTCAATCATATCATTTTTTTTTAATTTAATGCATGTCTTGTAGTATCACGTTAATCATATTATAATTATCTGACCCTTAAAATTTTGTGGTAATCCATAAAAACTAATCGGTATTATTATAAAGCATATATGTGGATTAAAAAAAAAGAACACTCAGAAATGAAAAATCATCATACAAAATTTATACACAATTTTTCACTATATAAAATTACAATATCTAATGCGTCTTCGCAGTTTGATAACTGTGTCGATTCTAAAACGTACCGTTCAAGTGCTTTCATTATAAATTGTGTGCACATCGACCAACCTTTCCTAGACTTCGGAGTTGACTTTGATTACTACAAGTCTCTGGATAAATGACAATTTCAGCTGTGGGGTCTGATGTAAAACCTAGAAAAGATGTGTTAGAGACTGACAAAATTTAACCATAAAAAATACTTGCAAAATTTTATTTCATTTTTTTAAAAAACAGATAACTATAGGCATTTAAATGTAAAGGTAAAGTAACAGGGTGAAAGCACCGGAGAAAATTTGTCATGTCGGGCCTAATTATTCAAATTCATCCGATTTGAAAAATTAGGGTCATGTGAGTACAAGAGATTTTCATCTAAACTTGAAATCTAAGAAATCATTCATGTTCGAATCAAAGATTCGATGAATTTAGGTGTCAGAGATTGAGTTCAAAATATGATTTAGTTCCAAAATACATAATATTCCACATTATTCAGTTCCAGAATATACATAGAAAATTAGATGAATTTAGGTCTCAGACCGTCCAAATGCGAATAATTTGGTAAAACATTCGAGTCTAGCCTTTTTGTCTCGTTGTTTGAATTATCTGACCATGCAAGGCCTCCACTGTCTTTTCAATATATAAATTCGTCTCTAGACTCTAGATAAGATTCTTACCATTGTACGGACGAGAGCAGTCACTAGAAGCCCTCATATTAAATCGTGCCGACACATATATAAGATGTCATCTAAGATAGAGATTATTTAATTAAATAGTTGTAGATTTCAAAGAAGTACTGATAACTTACATGATTTAAAGTGTCCATTTGATGCCTATCATAATGATTTTGTAAGAGAATTGTAAGTAATTTATCAATAAGCTAACTAAGGATCTGCTCTTTTCGTGAATGAATTTTAAAATACCAATCTCCGTTTACTTCAACTCACTTCAATCCACTTCAACCCATTTCAGTATATTTCAACCCACTTCTGTTATTTTAATCAAGTTTAATTTATCACATAAACAAAATTCAATCTACTTCAACTCACGTCAACCTCCTTCAACCCACTTTACTCTTTTACCCACCCCAATTTACGCATGAAAAGAACAGACCCTTACTATCCATAGTTAACTTATATTTCTTGAAATATTATAGAATACTAGTGTTATATCCCTTGCTATGCAAGGACATGAATTAATTTTGTTATTAAAAAATAATTAAAATATACTAATTTATTAAAATAAGTTAGTTTTTGTGTGATAGAATAACTATTATGCTATCGTAATAGTTCATGGAAGCATGCATATGTTAAATGTGAGTATGAAAAATATATTGTTAGAATATAAATGTTAAAACAAAGCTATTATTTTCAAGTATTTCAATGGCAAAATATTGAATTTATATTTTAAAACTTATTTCTATTTATTTATCATTGTATGTAATGGAAATTAAATAAACTTAACTTCGACAGGAAATACTGAGGATCTTTAAAAAATGAACGCCGGGAGTCCCAACATTGAAGATATTTTCCATTCGTAGTCGCATAAATTTTCGATGTCATACACGCACAGGCACATGACACATTGAATTTCTTTTGCACTTCCAGAGACTAACGGATCTGCAACGTCGTTCATTCTATTTCCTACTGCATCCGAGTCAATCAGACATTTCCCAGAACAATGATAACGGATGAGTAGAACTAAACTACAAGAATGAAGGAAGCCTAGACCTGACTCACATTGCAAAGCGAAGACGACAAAAATCTGATCATGTATGCCTATGATCAAACCTAGTGCACAGCATGTCAATTACAAAAGAGAAGATGCTATATAAACTGATTTAGTCATTTTGAGCTAGTGTAAGCAGGGACAGACTTATGATCCCCAAAAAAAGGTAAGATCAGCAATCGTAGCGTATAGCTTTATCTAGCCATTTCGAGCTAGAGCAAGCCGGGGCAAATTCATCATACGGACAAGAAGCGAAGATGAGCAACCATACTGGGTAGAGAGACATTGAGGTTATGCATCGCCAAGTAAGCCCCAATACCGGCTGCATATCCTGCAAAGGCAAAACCACTCACCTGCACCACCACCACAGTATGCGACTGTCTGAATAAAAAAGCAGTAATACTGAGATGATAATTGACACCTGGTTGAAGAAACATGCACCTTCCTCAAATACCAAAAGAAATCAACTTCTTCCATCCCCATAAAAGCAACTCCAGCTGCGGATCCTATAATTAGCATAGAACCACCCGTACCGGCGCAAAATGCAATCAACTGCCAGAATTCAGAGTCTTTCGGGAATGAGGAAAGATCGTACATCCCCATTGTTGCTGCAACAAGAGGGACATTGTCTATGACGGCAGAAACAACCCCTATTGCGCTAGCAATTAGTTGATTATTTGGTACATGGGCATCAAGGTAATTAGCCACCTGTCGTAAGATCCCAGCGGCTTCCAAGCTGGGTCCATAAAAGAAGACCAACTCATCAGAATCTGAATGATAACTACATTTTTAAGATTTTCTGTAACAGGGGAAGTTTGTAGACAATTTTTCAAGTTAATCCATTAGAGACTGCTAGTTTAAATGAGAACATGATGGGGAAATTTCAGGAAATCAAGCAGAAGGGATAAGTGCCGCAGTTGTAAAGGTATGGCTGGTATCACATATCAACTATGTTAAATCCCAGGTGACCTTGCTACCCAATTATCTGGGAGTTAGGGCAGCCAACAGACTGGCTCACCCAGTCTGGATTTTTCAAGGCCTTCTGGCCTCATGTGCTCTCCCATCAGGTTTTTTAAGATAGATCTTCACCTTCTTCAGTCATCAACTGCTAAAAGGCATACAGTGCAATTATAAATTACAAATTCACACCAAATAGTCCCAGGCACTTAGAAATTAAGTGAAATCACAAACTTCTCCAATCAAAAATACTAAAGGCACCCCACGGAAAAGACACTAAGTACCTGGACAAAAACCAATCGTCAGATATCCTATACTTAAATTGCAAAAATCAAAATACAAATAATAGATTATGTACGTAAAAGCATCACAGTTCACAATCGGTAACCAACAGGAGGAAATCTGCAGATAATGACAATAATAACACTCAAGAAGTTGATGTCCTACTAGTAATCTGAACTATGAAAAGCTAAGAATTATGGTCCTCATCCTTTGCTTCTTGTAGGCTTCAAGAGCCATAGCAAGTGTCTCTTTTGGTATAGTTAGAAGCATAGCACAGCTAGCTAGAGTAATTTTTAGTACCCCTGGGTCCTTTTATCTCCATAAGGATATGCTTTCTAAGGAGAAGCTCAAAGACACGAAGAAGAAACACCACTGGTGCAAAGACAGAGCTAACGCTTCATTTCAATATGCTGTCGTACACTAAATCAGAGACCTGGGTTTTCACCACTCAGTGAATTTTGGCTAGTTGAAAGTTGAAACCAGACAGAAATTTAAACCTAAAATAAGATGTTCAGACATATGGAAGTACCAGCTCAAGTGAACTTGAAGTTACCTGCTCACAGCCAAAAGAATCCCTAAGAAGAAGAGGGCCCCCTGAGTATCAATACGAGACAATGCTTGCGGTACTTTCAGTTCTTGCCTTCCAGATTCACCATAGTGAATGGCATCTGTCAAAACCCAGAGGACTCCAAGTCCCAAAAGCATACCCAAATATGGGGGCAAACCAGTCAACGCCTTGAACGCAGGAACAAATATCAAAGCACCAATGCCTACAGCAAAAATAAGCTGTCCTCGAGGTGCCATCTGTTTTGTGGCCAAAACACCTGAAGATTCAGGTCCCTCCCCATTAACTTCACTGCAATGGAAAGGAAAGATGGTATGGATTAAGTACTACAAAGCATATTCTTCCCAGTTTTACAGATCAAGTTTATTCCCCTTGCAATTTGCTGCATATACCTAGTGAGTGACATAAGGGCCAAAGGAACAGCCAAAGAGATCGCAGATGGCATAAACAAACCCTGTAACATTGACCAAAATTGTAAGCACTAAATGAGAGTTAATAATCAGAAAGATATCTAAGAAGCTGTCTCGTTACCCAAAAAAGGGCATCCGGGTCAGAATATCTGGAAGGGCTTGCTTATAAATTACTATCAATCAAATGGTCAAACAGAGAGTCAGTAGAGCACCAGAAATCCCACAATTTCCCCACAAATCTTCATTGTTTCAGTTCTCTATTAACTTTAAGGAAAGACAGTAAAACCTGCCTGAGAGCCCGCCTTTACCATTATTTTGAAAAGAAAATAAGGTCACCCAAGTGAAGGTTCATAGAATTCTTAGCCTAATCCTCAATCACCTAAGTATCCTCTCTAAAGAAATTTATCAGTGGCATCAAGAATGATTGTCCCAAAGTAGATGACAGGTCTAACACAACATGCCTAACCTAAGTGGACATAGGAAATGCCGATATTATGTTCAGTTGAAGATCATATTTCAGGGTCATATGGAGCAGGCAAAGATCTTACAACCTATCGATGTTTTGGTAAATTTGATAGGCAGCCAAACCAAAGGTTAAATGGGCCTTAGAACAAGATGACAAATTTATATCTTTTAATTGCTCCTTGCTCAAAATTGTAGGTTTCTTACCAGTAAGTCTCATCAAACGGTACCTGTCATTGTCAGTACTAGTTATAAAGGAACCTATGCCAATTGGCAAGCGTTCTCTTAGCATGAAATAAGGATGAGAATGACAAAGGGAAACCAGATTTCAAGAAATAGGAGATCACTTCAGTGTACCATAAACAACCTTCATTGTTGGCAGTGTTGATATCTGACCATGTATCCAGAGCATAGTAGTTGTAACATCGCCAATAGGAGACCAAGCACCCCCAGCATTAGCCGCTAAAACAACAACAGCTCCCAAAAGCCTACAAATGAATCCTATCGAGTGAAGAATTATTTAGGAAGAAACTAAATAACCCTAAATATCAAAAGCAAGCAAATTACGCTGGTTTTGGCCACCCGGGGGGGTTATGATGCATGCGTGTATGTGCAACCACATTATGATTACTCGCATATCATGCATGGGCAAAGTGAAGCCAGTTTTCATTGGCACAAATGGATACAATGGGGAGTTTTTTTGTTAAAGATGTGACTTAACTTACGAAAATTGGAAGTGATGCTATTTGTCAACAGAAAACTTTGTTAAACGAGGAATCAAGAGAACAATAATAATTACTATCTCCTATCAGCTCCCGGCTTCTTCGTTTTTTGCTTTCAAGCGAAATGAAGGAAATCAAACAAATAAAATAAAAACATAATGATAATGGTAGAAACAGTTTCAATCAAGGTTGGAGCTCTCTTTTTACTTTCTTGTAATCAATGTCGAGTCCAATCAGTTATTGTCTTCTATCTGAAAAAACACATGAGTTTTGCAACTTCATTTTCATAGCTTTGAGTCTCTGACAGCAATGTATTTTACATGGCGAACATTAGGTCTTAAGCTAGTAATTGGACTTTCTTTAGAAAGAGACCCCCCCCAAAAAAAAAAGGTGAACAGTATCTTTTATGAATTAAATAACCAATATAGGCTTTCTATGGAACAAAACAACCAATATAGGTTATCTATGGAACAAAACTTAGAATACAATGTTAGCCATTCATCCAGGAGATCTTTCATGAGAAAATATGAAACATACTTGCGGTATTCTGATGGGGGAACTAGTTTCCTCAATAAAGAAACCATGACTATTGTTGTTGTCAAGTTGTCCAGAATTGAACTCAGGAAAAATGTCATAAAACCAACCTGAAACGGGTATACAAAATATTAGGTATCGCTAATACCATCACAAAATAACCATATAAAAAAATATCCACCAACTTAAAATCAATGCAAACGACAATTACATTATCAAACTCATCTGTCCATAGATGACCGAAGAACAAAGGATTTTTTTTTTGGGGGGGGGGGGGTGGTATCATAAACCAGATATCAAAAGGATACAAAAGCACAGAACTATGACTGCCTCTGCGTGCTCCCCATCACATTTAGAGGACGTACACGGTGCCAAAGAGATCATGCTGGAGCTCTATGCCGAGCATAGAAGTTCAAAACAAGAGGAGGCACGCAGCATTTGGCGGAATGATAAATAACTCTATAAAATTAGCTCCCAGATTTCGAATCTAGAATGCGAATTTAGCCATTGAATGCTAGATTCCATGATGTTTGGAAATTCCCAAAGAAACAGGAAAGAGCTGCAAGAATATCCTAGAGTCAATAGCCAACATATGTCTGAACAGGGATTGTCAGGTTCCAAAGTAGGAAACCCCAATGACTATGACTGACAAGTTGAGTAACAGATTTATAATCAGCATAAACTAGTCTTCAATTTTCAAGCATTTGCAAGAAATAATAATCATAAACAACATTTTGAGGTAATCAACAAAAGAAACAGTCACAACTGAATAGAATTGATCAGATAATGTTGGACCAAGGTAGAAACAAGATCTCTAAGAGATAAATAGTTCTGCAACCACTGTTAAAGACCATATATAAAAATCCCTAAGTGAAAACACAAAATCCTGAGTATAAAATGTACTATTAAAAGCTGAGGGAATGATTGTCATATCATGTATTTCTTCCACATGGCACCTGATGATTCTATGCCAAAGCTAAAACACTACTTACCACCCATAGAAGAGTGCGTGGCTTACGCGTTGTTATGTTCCCCGTGACAAGCTCGAATCCTTGATGAGCATCGACTATTTCAACAATTGTCATCGCACCTAGCAGAAAGAACACAATTTCACTGACTTCACCTGTAGCATGTTCTAGCTCTGAAACAGCTATCTCAGTTGATGGAGCCTACAAAATAATGTCAAATTAAAGAAGGAAAAGAGCATGGATCATGAGATGAATCCTGAGAAATGAAAACCAACACTAAGCAGCAATTAGATATAAAGTACTGCTTTCCTTTACTGACCTGACTAAGCTGATAAGCTGTCTATCTCTCACTCTCTCTACCTCCCACTTTCTCGTTCTCTTGGAATGAACAATTATTTTAAACGCGAAATGTATAATTTCTAGAATCAAGAGATTTATAGCTAAACTCTTCGTTGCTCGTTGCCGCTAGGTGCTAGCTGGTTTAGCAGCCAACCGTGATTATAACTGCTGCAGATAATTTCACTTACCAATGTTATACAAGTTCTAAAATTTCTCATTCCTTCGTTTAAGCATAATAAACACTGCTGATTTATTGTGTTGCAACCACCAAAAACACAATTAAAAGTTTTAAAAAAAAAAAAATACACGAACTCACACACAAAGTTCCATGGTTATGTTTCGCTTTTAGAATCGTAAGTTCATAACTGTCACAGCAAGTCCACAAAGATTATAGATGCTTCCATGATGCATAGAAAACCTTACCCCTATGCTTCTTATGACCCACAAGCTTACAGCCATCAGTAATCCTATTCCACTTTTGTTGAAGGCTAGGGATTCTTCAAAAATTATCCCTGCGTATCCTAATCCAAATAGCAATCCCATAGCAACATCCTGCATTACAAAGTCTCAACAAAACTCAGTTAACGGGTTGACTCGTGGCCTCAATTTTCAAATAATGAGACAAATAAACCTGATTAGCAGCAACCCAGGAAAGGTTGACAGCTGCTGTCCCTGTCAAAGCAGCTGCAAGAACAGCAATAGTTTTCAGCAAGTCTGTCTTCGGCTGAATCGTGGACTCTATATATTCAGAGATCGTTTCATCAACTGAACATGTAGGATCACATTCTCCTGATGTTGGTGCCGGATCCTGGAAATAAGCTAACAGGATAAATAATGCAGGACAAAGAATAACTAAGGTGACCTCATAATAAGAAAGCCACGAAGAATGGCCACTCTAATAACATTTCAATATTTTTCATCAAAATCCATCAGTAATCAAAGACATCAGTAATCAAAGATGTATGATGACACTAAATGCATATAAAGAGATGGAGAAACCCCATTCAAAAAAAAAATTCCAAGGTTCGATCCATCTTACATTGGGATTTTCCACCAGGAAACCAACCAAGCTAAAGACTAGACATCTTTTTACACTCAAGCAATTTAAATAAAAATGTACTTTAAGAACATCCAACCTAAACACTGTACCACAGTATCTTCTTTGGCCTCAGTTTGGTACTTCCCAACTCTTTAGCTACGAGTCCGTGATGATTCTCAAAGCCAAGATTGCCACTGAACTTTCCAAAATATTTTTTAAAAGCAATTTAATTTTTTCAAGTAAACAAAACACTGAAAGTTTTCAGAACAATAAAAAAAATGCCACTTGCATTTTCAAAAATATTCAAAAACATTGTCATAATTGCATTTTAGATTCTTCTGAATAAGATCAGTGGCACATTTTGCAGCCAATTAATCAAGTTGTATTTTCGAACATTCAAAAAATTTGAGCAGCAATTTTGGCCATGAACTCTACTTCCGACTTAGATTATAACGCCAAGAAGCTGAACACATTCCTGATCTCAAGCAACTCTAGTCAACTGAATTCAATTCGATAAATCAAAGCATAAACACCAAAAATGAACCGATGAGAAGACTTCAGCAAATTCATTCCGGCAATCAGGACAACAGTCAACTGAATTCGATTCAATCCGATGCAATAAATAAGATTAAACACAAATAATGAACCAATGAAATGAGCCAATCAGGAAATTCACCAGCAAGATTACATTTACATGGCAAATAAAAATCTAGAGAGAGGTGAGTGACAGAGAACCTGAAGCTTGGAAGAAGATGAGTCTCGAGCCTTTTCGTCAGCTCTGACAATCACACCACCACTCCTCCTCAAATATCCTCCATGTTCGCCACTCCATAGCCTCTGATTCGGACTCAACCTCACCTCCCCAGGGAAGCCTCGCGGGAAAACCACCGATGACGGCGGCGACATAGATTGGAACCACCGCTTCTTCAACGTTTGTGACGGTGACGGGTGGCAGCGCGAGGAGGAGAGAGAATATGCCATCAGACAGCACGTCAGCAAAGAGTGGAAAAGCGTACGGACGCGGGCCAACAAAGGGTGCCCACAACGTTAAACAGTTTGACCGAATTGATGGGTAATTTTCGTCCCAAATCTTTTGGCTCCGTTTAATCCTTACAAAATGTAGTGGAAATAAAAATTAAAAGAAAAAAATGAAAAAAATAGGGAAAAAAAATTTTTTTTCTTGTTTAAATTGAGAAAAAAATATAAGAATTTAAATGAGAAATTTAAATATTGATGAACTACTTGAATTATGTTAATGTCATCTAAGTCATGTGCGGTTGGCAAATGTTGAGAATTTTCCTCAACCTTTCCTCACAATATTATGAGAAAAAATTTATCACTTATTTCTAATAATTTTTCTACCTAACTTTCCTCCATATTTTTTCCTTTGTGATTTTCTCTAAATCAAACACAAGGAAAAAGTACATTTCTCAATTTTTTTTCTTTTCACTAAATTTTTCAAAGTCCAAATAAAGTCTTAAGATTTCCCTTTTACTTTGGAGCCTTGTGGCGGGGCTATGTAGACCAAGAATTAGATTGCTTTGATCAATTGCAGATTCAGTCTCTCTATGTGCAGTCATATATATATGAGATAAGATTATTTATATCTAGATCTTTCCAAATTTTACAAACGCAAAACTAACACTGAGAGTCGTTATTGTAATTGCAGATCCATGAATTTTTTTACTTCTGGATGTGGATATTTCATTAAATTTTATGGTGTTCAACAAAATTTTTGAAAAAACTAAGAATTTTGTATGGAATTTTTTGGGGGGAAAAAAAGTTAATAGATGCTCGAGATGTTCATACAACAAGTGTAGCCACCTCTGAGTTTGATGGAGGTGGAAATGAGGTGGAAATGAGATCAGATTCATTGTTTATTTATACCTTTTCTTAAAAAAAATATATACCCTGTGGATGTGATTTATTAACAGTGAGCAAGTGATGTGTATAAGTGTACACAATTTAAGATAAAGTAGATAAACTTTTGCAGATTTTACTTTAAAAGGATTATATTTTTTATTAAAAAAAAAGTTGAATGGGAAAATATGAGCTCTATGAGATTCATCGTTAGTTAGAAAATCTTGATTTAAGCTCTAAATTGAGGATCCCGCATAGATGTACCGAAATAAATAAGACATCAATAAATCATCAAATCATGGCTCATTATACTAAGATCTTTGTTATTAGGCAACATATGTGATGGCTTGCATTATTAGACCCCCCCCCCCCACCCAAAAAAAAGCTTTGTTGGCTACTTAGCTTATCAAATGGTTGGCAATAAACATCAATAAGAGATTCTATGTAGATAGAAGATTCATGCATGTTTTGTGAAATAAAGTTGCCAGGAGTTCTGTTGAATAGTTTCCCTTTCTTCCTGTTCTATGGAAGGAACTTTCCAAGCCTTCTTCGATTATTGTGGACGTTCTCTTGGAATATTCGAATAAGTTGTCACCTATACTGGTCTTTTCTGATTATGAGGGAATATTATCAAGTACTGAGTCAAACATCACATCTACTAAGTAAGTTACAACATTCAACTATTAAAGTGACCATTGAATACAGCATGTTGTATTCTCGTATGCTAATATTTTCTAATTAAAAACACTCCTGACTCTTCAAGATATGCAAATGGAAACCATAGAGATGGCTTTTCATCTTTAGCTATTTGACTTTTGCATTAAAATTTCTTTATGGCAAGTTGATAACAATAAGAGCCATATTCAGTACCAAATTGCTTATAGGATACTGGAAACTAAATTGAATGGTGGGTGCAAAAATCACCTTGAACTGTTCCAAAGTAATACAAAGTAGTGCATGATCAAGGACAAAAGTACCAAGTCCGCATTGCTTCAGACTAACCTCTATTCAAATGTCAGACCAGTGACCAGTCGTCGCTGAAGTTGCCGGCATGACCTTAGCTTTGGAAGATCTCTAATCAACTCTACATATATAGACTTCATTGCTGCCACACCAGTTCAGCATCCTGCAAAAATGGCTTGCTCAGGGGACAGACGCGTCATGAAACTCAAAGACAAAGAGCTAGAAAAAGAAAGAGCAAGGGGGAGAGAGATAGAGAAAGAAACTGCTGATGATAACCCACCCGAAGAGATCATTGAGCATTTCTCACACTGCCATCCCCTAACATACACGAAGGCAGATTATGCAGGATTCCACTGCAATATCTGCACGCAGAGTGGGCGTGGAATGCGATACCATTGTGCTCAATGCAAATTTGACCTGCATAAAAGTTGTGCCAATACCCCCTTACCTGGCTCTGGCATGTCTCCCCAGACAATACTGAGCCCTCCATGTCCCACCAGGGTGAGGTGATCAACACCACCTTTGCCCATCCTGAGCACCCGGTGGTTGCAGAGTTCAGCAAGCAGTCCTTCAGGTGTGATCATTGCAACAACTCTGGGAAGGGTTTAAGGTTCATCTGTCGTACATGCAATGCTGAGTTTCACCCAGTTTGCACCAAGAACCCCAGCAGGCTCACTGCCCACCTGCATCAGCATGAGCTCGAGCTCAAGCTCAGGCCCTACAACACAATTTGCAACCTATGTGGAACCAAGGGCTCAAAGAATAACCGAATGTATAGATGCAAGTTGTGCGGGTTCTATCTGCACTCGGGTTGCTCCGAGTGGCCCCTGTACCTAGTTGGGCACCCATTACATCCAGACCATCCACTGATGTTTAAGTCCTGCGATGGGATTGTCCAATGTTGTTCTGCTTGCAAGATGCCAATGGATGGGTATAAGTACAGCTGTGGAATTTGCTACCTTGATTTTGATCCTCGCTGTGTTTGGAGTAAGTCATCAGAAGTTGCTACGGATGAGGAAATGAGACAGAAATATGCAGGTCAGCAGATCAGAGAACTGCCTGCAATAAATTTAAGCATGGCCAATAACCTCTCAGGAAGTCATGACTCCCACGTTGACCCCTCTGGTGCTGTGAACCTTCTGCAATGTTGTCTTATGGTTGGTGTTTGCATTGGAACTTGAAACATGTGTTTGTCTTTCTGACCAACACTTTACTTGGAGTTTGTCATTTGCACTGGCTTTCTGGATTGAAATTTGATTAGAACTATACATGGAGTTTATCATCTGTGAGTGCATTCTGGATTGGTTAATGACTTTTTTTTTGAAAATTAATCTGAAAGCTTATGATGTGTTCCTTATGTTCTTCACTAAAAGATGGTCTCGTTTTTATTGTTTGTGACTCTCTTTACTTCTAAGCATAAATTTCCCTCTTCATACTAAAATCCACAGAAATTGCCTCCATCTGATTTCAATCACATTCCTGAAAATATTTCTAAAACTGGAGCACTAGAGCAGAACCTGAGATACACCAACATGCAGGAGGAAAAATTATGACTGTTTTTTGAGAGTCTGGAAATTATCTAGTGAAATAGATATCGGTGCCCATGGTCAGCTTTGATGCATTGGGATGCCCACTTTTAATTGCAGATTGTCTATCAAACAGGAAGTTTCTACCTAGAAACGCTGCATATGCTATTGTGCTCGAAAGTCTCATTCAACTGCTCGTGACAGAATGGTACTGCTAAGCATTTCCTTCCTGCTCTCCGATTAATGATTCCAATATTAACTCATGGCAACAAATCGATGGGCTATAGAGATGAGGGAAAATAATTGGTCTTTCCCAATTGAAAGATCAGAATCAGAGAGTTATGAATATGCAACGGCCTTCCCTTGGTATCTGATGGTACTGAGTCCATTGAGTAAGCCATTTCGTCTTCTCTTTGACTTTTGCAAGCACCGAAGTTGATTTGCAATACCTGGTTGGAAAACTGGGGATGAAACATTTTCTCATTACCCGCTTGCAAACATGTTACAGCCCTCTCATGTTGGAATGAAAGCTACCCTTCCTAAATGTGAATTAACATGAACAGTAACTCAATTTGGTGCTCAAGGAACTTTATCGTAGTGTCCAGCTAATTGAATGTCATGCTAAATAATCGGCCATCATGTTAGTAATAGGACAGAAAAATGTACAAGCAGGGCTTGCTCAAGAAACTCTAGGAATTTCTCACTGAAGTTAGTTATTCCATTCAGATTTATAGCTTACTCAAACCATCCGTTGAGAAAATCAGCAAAGAAAGCAATCTCTGGGGCAAGAAGTAACACATCAAATTTATTATAGTGCTCAGTGGAACCTACAATGTCCATATCTATTTGACTATATCCATATCCATACCCTGAGATCCCCACTTAAACTGATGCGACCATCAAGCTAAAATTATTGCTTTCATGCACTCAGTACCTTGCTAGTACTAGGAAGTTGAAGACATCACTTCATATGCGGCGACAAGGGTGACCGCCGTACCCCATGGAGAAATCGCAGTTTCCTGAAAATTGTACTAATCTATACTCTTTTTGGACCTTGCCCATGAACAGAAATACAGAATCTGTACTACTTAAGTCTACCAAAGATCCATAAACCTATGCAAGTAGAGCATATCCAGGATTCATAGGCTAGGTAATCAATAGAAGAGCAAGTGAAACAGTAGTACTAGAAGCTAGTAGTCAAAACAATCTATGAAAGCAGAAAAAGGTCAAGCAATCAACAGGGCAACAGCAAATGCATGAAGAGTTGAGAACGCACATGAGGTAACTTACTCAAAAGAAAATAAGAGTGAAACTGAAGCTTGTTGGGTGCCTAACAAGAATTTTAGAGAAGAGTACAGAAAAAGGCCGACTACAAGTCGAAGGAAGCCCATAAAAGAAGCAATCGTTATGGGAGACATCAGAATGACTGCCTGGATTGTCTATATATACTCCACCCTCTTCTGAGCCAACTAGTGCAGGCCCTTGATCAATAGGAGTGCTGAAACCATGGTAAGAAATGAAACCGAAAAATCTTGTTTAAATATAGTGATAGTAAACAGTACCTCGATAACCTCCCTCTACGATTGTTCATTCAATCTCTCAATCTCCACCTCTCGAAGGGAGCCAAGGAAGACTTTCTCGGTCAATTGCCATAAAGTAAACATAACCACAGAAGCAGCTCCAAACTAATCTTTGAAGTCGTTTAGGTAAACCATGGCAGGGTAAAATTTACCTCTACTGTGAAATGCATTATAGATGACAGCTAAGATAGAAATCAAACTTAGCCCAGTGTAGGTCTGCAGTCTCAACATCTTCAAATAGTGATGACAAACAGGATGCACACCATGCATACAGATATTGTGAGAAACTGCATTCAAAATCACCAGAGATATCAACTTTAATCCACCTCAATAAGCGGCTGAACCTTGAAAGGATTACACAAACCAGAATGTCATGCATCGAAAATGAACACAAGGCAAGCTAACAAGCTAAGGTGAGCACATTGAAAAACAATGAAAACATTAAATTCAGCAGGACAAGATGTTATGTAGTTGCATTTTCTCACCTATGTGATAACTTTTTCAAGCTAAAAAGGGGAGGCGGGCTATGTGATCATCCCAGTAAGATTTTGAGAGAGACTTATATGTCAACAGCCAAGCTAGTTAATTCCAATGATACGTTGTAGTCATTCTTATGAAACATGCAACAACAAAGAATAAACAAAAGGTGAATCATCAAACTTCATGCCAAACTGCCAACAAGGGTCAATATGTAAAATGAGGTCCATGACACCCTGTTCAACCAAGACTCATGAGTCATGATAATAAGCAAAAATGACATTCCATCCTAAGACCAATTGACAACAAAATGAGTAACCCACTAGACTTATATATCATGATCCTTCTCATTAAACTCCCATTGTGGAACTCTGACTCGTGTGATTCCAACACCAGCCTACCCCCAGTTTGCCTCTTTCCATTTCTACCCACAGAACAGCACCCGAAGTCTTGCCCAACTTAAGGTTCAGGGATGGAAGCTAGATGTATACAGTCTTACTCCCGTGACTAAGTTGTACTATTTCCATCAAGTCCTCTTTTTTTAATCAGATATTCCATCCTTTATTTGAAAGGCATTGATTGTTTACTTACGTTCGCGTCCACAAGCTATATAGACACAATTCAATAACAACCCCCCCTTCCCCAACCCCACCGGAGAGAAAGGGAAAGAAAAAGAAATGGAAGAAGCATTAGCAATTGTCACAATCACAGAAGTGAAATACGGAATTTCATGCCCACAACATGATAAATTCTACCCAAAATATACACCTCAAAACCAAACAAAATGAAGAAACTTTCTGAAACTGCACATAAACCCTAAAACGATAGGAAATCAATTTGTCGAAAGGAAGCACAATAGTTCATGAATTTACATGGGAAATAAGTCAAATTTCAGGGAAGACAAACTCCAACATCAAGGATAAATTCATGAACATAAGTTTTCATAATCATATCTAATTTTTTAGGCCGAATAAATTGAATAATAGAACATAAGTTTTCAATCAATATATAATTTTTAGTATCAGTTCGACCCGTTTAATAAACGGGTCAGTAAGATCGACCCATTTAATAAACGGGTTAATTTCGTGTTTGTGTTAAAAATAACTTAGATTTACCTTAAATTAAAAAATAACATGTTTTCATGGCAAACGGTCTAATCATGTCGAAATTGGTTCAGTTCAGGTCTAATTCGGGTTTCTCTCAGTAACTTCGAATCGAGTTCGCATCGTGTTATCATGTCGGGTCAGATATTCCCAACTCTATATAATACCACCAAGGGAAAATTACCACAGAGTGTTACTTCGCTTTTAATATTACTCAAAGATGTCATGTTTTCTTCAAGGTGTTATGTTTGGGGACAAAGACAGAACAGGAAGGAATGCACGTGGCAGTGGAAGGGACAGTTGGTGTAAGGAAATACCGAAAATAACCCACCGTTAGATGGTTGGAATTCATGTACCCAACCGTGCCGAAAAGAAAACCGGAGAGAGAATCAGGGAGGGAGACGTTGGAGGAGAGAGAGACAGGGGAAAGGGGTGAGTTTGGAGTGCGACTTGCAGAAGTTGGAGGAGGGGAAGCTGGCGGTGCAGGTCAACTGTGGAAGCTGTGTGGAGGAAGAAGAGTAACGAGGGAGGTCTAGGCTCAGATGTGATTGTGGGAAGAAGGGGAGGCATTGTGAAGGCGGTGGTTGAACTTAGCAAGTGGAGAATCTGCGATTGAAAATCCCAAATCCAGGTAAGTTCGTTGCTTCCATGAATATGTATTATGGGGGGTTAAATTGCATGCTGCATTATATTTGTTAGGAATGTATTACTGACGAAGTGGGATGAACGGGGGAAGGGCGGGGGATTGTGGGCGGGGGATTGTGTGTGTTGAGTGAGGAAGAGGGTGGAGATGGTAATAAGTGTGGAGGCGGGTGAAAGTGACTGTGAGTATGGAGTGTGAAAGGTGTATGAAATTTGAGGGAGATGGGGGGGACGTCTGGGATAGGAATTTGAAAGGAAGTGAGAAGGGGTGGGAAGTAAGGGTTTGTGTGTAAGGGTGTGCAGTAGGAAGAGTGCTAGTTAGTGTGCACATAGAGTGAACTGTGATAATGTAGTAGTTGGTTAGAATGTAGTGTTGGAGTTGTTGATGAAAAGGTAAATTGTCAGTAAGTAGCTGGGATGGAAAGGTGTGGAGACGGTGAAATTGGGGGCCTGGCTATACTCTTTATGTGAAAGCAGGGAATCGCAAGGGTGCTAACATGGGGAAGTGATGTATGGAAGATGATATCCTGAAGAAGGAAGGTGGTTATCCTTGGTTGTAACCTGACAAAGATTGAGGTGTAGTTGGTGAAGTCGCTCTCTGATGTGGTTGTTGCCGTTAGGATAAAGCTATGTACATGTATTATATGTAATTGTGGGGAAGGGTACAATATGGCTAAAATGTGTGTGTATGTGACAGTTTGATATGGTGCTGCAGAATATTTAAAATGAAGCTGAGAAGTGCGAAAGAACGGCGGGAAAGTCCGCAGGGGAGGAGTGGCAGGGCAGAATGTGGAAGGGGGGAACATTCAGAAGCAGGGGGAAAGCGTAAGAGGCGAATGAGTGAAGAAGAGAGAGGCAGTGGTGATGATGAGGTGGCAGAGGTTCGGGAAGGCGGGTGTGGCGGTAGGCAGACAGGGAAGGGTGGAAAGGGGAAGGGTGACAGGGAAGGGGAGCGTCGGAAGCACGAAGTTCTGCATAGGAAGGGGAGAAATGGCAAGGTGAGAGAGAAGGATGATGTGGCTGATGACGGAGAAGATGGTGCTGGGGTGAGCGGGGTAGTGAATGATGTAATTCTGCGGTCGAGGTGCACGTTACACAGCATAAGTGCGCTGAATGGGAGGTTAAACCCGTATCAGAGGGAGGCGGTGCTGGGGACAGTGCTACGACCAGTGTTGGAGTACGGGGAGATGGCAATGGAAAGGCATTTGACGCTTGCGCTGATTAAGTCATGGGATCGACGGAAGAAAGCTTTCCGGGTCGGAGGTCGGGAGGTTCGGTTCACGGTATTTGATGTGGTAATGTTCACTGGTCTACCAGGAATAGGGAAGAAAGTTGAGTTGGACGGGGAAGAAGTGATGACGGAGGTGGGGAACATGGTAAGAGCGCGCATGGCGGAATGGGAAAGGGCGGAGATGGCTAGGAGGGTACCGAAGAAATCTGGGCAGAAACGACGCTTCTTTAAGAACTATGTCAATGTAATGATGGAGTTGTGTGAGGAGAATGCGGAGGCGGACCGAGTGGGCATATGGCTTAGGTTGTATGCATTCATTGTGGTGAGTGGTGTGTTCTTCCCTCGCACGTCGTACGGAGCGGCGTGGAGTCTCCTGCACTATGTTGATGATGTTGACTGTATGGGCCAGTATGCGTGGGCGGAGGCAATCTGGGAGGTGGTTGTCGAATCCATTGAGGACACGCAGAAGAAGCTTGCTCGTGGTCTGTTCTCGGAGGTGCAAATTAATGGATTTTGCCTTCTGATTCAGGTAATGTACATTTGTGTAGGAGTAAATATGGCACCATGTGTTTGCGTTGCACTTGCGTGGTGGGGGGACTACGACCATTGTCGCAGTCACCATCGTGTCTGTTGTATTGTGGGTGGGGACATAAACATCCCAGTGACAAAGTTGTTGGCGCAGGTATGGTTCTACGAGCACACGACGAGGTTCTGCGGTCAAGATGGTCAGCGATTCCCCAGAATTGCGAGCTGGCATAAAGTGGATCATGGAGGCATGTATGATGCGACTGAGTTGCTGGCCGAGCTGGAAGAAAGCGAGGTAAGTGTGAATAGCGATGGTAGTAGCGATGATTCTTGCAATTGTTTGCGTATTGCGTGCAACTCACATAATTTTAGCGTATTGTGTGGGAGTGTGGTGAACACTATCAGCAACGGGTGACTGCTCATTTGTGTTGTGATCTGCCATGAAGTTGTATAAGTGATCTCGGCATCTCCAGGACATTGCGGGTGATTGGTGACGTTGATTGAAACTTTGTTGTCCATTCCTGTCATTTTGTGAACACGTTATTGCGTAATTAGTCCCATGTTCATAGTATTCCATTCATAGGATACACATCATCAGTTTTTGCAATGGTTCTGGTGAAGGCAGTCGTTAATAATTGTGTTCATGATGTGTCCTCCTGTAATTGCTGGCAGTGTTGGTCTATGTTATTGTGGTTCGAATTGGTCCGGAGTGCAGTTCTGTATTTGTAAATGGCATTGTGCATGGTGTTCTGTTGCTCAAATTGAATGTCACACCTGCAATGAAGTTGTGATGGCCCATTCCAAAAGAGACAACATCGTGTACCTCAATATAAGATGTTGTGTGCATGAAATTCTTGCTAACCTAATTTGTTGCCATCAAAAGTTGGGAACCGTAGGTGTTTATAATGGGACTGATTTGTATGAAGTTGCTTGAGGTATTAGGGTACGTTACGAGTGTGTATGTGTATATATATATATATGTATGTGTATGTGTATATATATATATATGTATGTATATATATATGTATGTATGTATATGTGTGTGTGTGTATATATATGTATATGTTTATATGTATGTATATATATATGTATGTGTATATACATATATATATATATATATGTGTGTGTGTGTGTATGTGTGTGTATGTATATGTATGTACGTATATGTATATGTGCACACACACACACACACTCACACACAGACACATATATACATATACACACACACATTTCTGTACATATGTGTATATATGTATATATGTGTGTGTGTGTATATATGTATATATACATATACATACTTATATATATATATATATATATATATATATATATATATATATATATATATATATATATATATATATATATATATATATATATATATATATATATATATCTATACAAGTGTACGTTCATGTGCATATATCTGCAGAACCACAGGAAAGAAGGGAGGGGGCGACATTAACACTTTCTGTACTGTTGTATGTGGTTGTAGGTGAAGCCCATCTTAGAGGCACGTGGTCCTGAGCTACAAGAAACTGTCGTCCGTGCGTACATGGAGACAGATGAGTACCGGCTTTATGTGGAGGATGGAGAGGTATGTGGAATAACGGTGTGCATTCTATTGTCCAATATGAAACGAAGGTACTGTCGTTGTCATTTGCAAGTACCTCAAAGTCTGCCCAACATAATTTGGATTATTCTTGCAGGGTGTCCTCAGCTTTGATGAGCGGCTTAGGCGGGTTAGGGAGGCTTACGCTCTGGAGAAACAAGCTAATATGAGAATGTCTGCAGAGCTGGCATTAATGAAGGATAGGGTTAGGCAGTTGGAGGAACGTCTGCGAGAGTTTGGTGCTGGGAATGGTGATGGTGCAGAAGGGGCGGAAGGCGCATGTGGGGAAACATTGAATGGGGCAACAGTGACGGAGGGGACGGGCGAGCCGACTGCGCTCGGGGCTGCAGCGACACAGGACCCCAGTACTCCTCCCAACATTGTCGCAGTCAACCTCTCCGCGGACACTGAAGTTGGACGGACCTGCAACAACGATGTTGTCGAAGAAGGTAACGGTCGGGAACGCGAGCATGCCACCGTTGTTGCAAGGGAGCCAGATGTGGCGTCACTGCCCGTGGTGGAAGGGGCAACCGAGAAATATGAGCATGTAGCTGCTGCGGATGATGATGACCGCAACATTGCCTCCGCTGCTCAGTCAGTACAGACTCCGACAGAGGAGCCCGTCCAGGACGCGTACTCCGTGGCCCCCACCACAGATTCAGTTGCTGTTGGGGACGGTGGGGCTGATGAGCCCCCCCTTGCTGGAGATGGGGCCCACTGCGTGCCAGATCTGGGCAAGTCAACCACATCGCATACCGCGGACGATCAGAGCTACCCAAGGTCGTCCAACATAGTGTCCAGGCTGAAGAAGGTGCCTCGTATTCGGAAACCATCCCGCGTGCGGGGATCACCGTACACAAATCCAACGCGCGGGACAAAAGGTGGAAGGAAGGGGGTGAAGTCGGCAGCTCCCAGGGACACGACATCTGGCCGCTGCAGCCCGTCAAGAGTGCAGTCGGATGTGGGGAACGACGACGCTATTATTTCCCTGGTCCCCATTGCTGAAGTCCCTCCAGCTGGGGAGGTTGAACTGCCAGCAGTCCGCGATGCTAGGCTTATGGTAGGCTTTCCAGTTACTGCCTGCTTACTTCTTGTCACACACAGCGTCCCCTGCTCTGACTTGTAAAAATCATTGCAGATGCCATGAATTGTTTTGTTTTTGGTAACCGTGCAGGATGATGTCCCGGACACATTAACAAGCGGGCCCTCTCCCGACATGCCAGCACCACGCACTCGCGGAACTGGCGGCATATTTCCTATTTCTGAGGAGGTGAGCTTAGGTAACCCTTCCTCGGCTTTCGTATACGCAAGGGCTGGTGGCCTACTACAGCATAAAGTTTGATGTCTACCAATTGTAGAAAACTATGCGGTAATGTCATGGTGCGCATCTTGTTTTTTGTTTGTAGGGTGTGAAAGTGTACCTGACGTGGACATTATCCCCCGAGGAGGTGGACCTCCTGGCAGCTGTTCGTGCCAGGTGCAAGGGCCTGAAGGGCGATCAGTGGTAAGCTTCAGTATCTGCAAATGCGGTTGTTTGGTGGCCAAATATTTTGTATATGAATACCTGATGTCATAGTCACACATGTAGGAATTTTGATCTGCCTGAGGCAACAGAGAAGCATGTCAATGCCGAGTTCCTGAAGGGGCTAATTAATGTCGTCCCCACTCGAGGGGCGGCCGATAGACCAGGGAGGTACTGCATAGGTTCGTTTGCGGTCCAGCAGTATTCCAAACTTCTCCATTCGCGTCAGCGCCAACATAGGAGATACTGTCGCATGTCCGTCTTCCTGGACCGCCATGATGAGGTATAAGAAATTGATGGGGAAACGCAGTACGGTACATTCCCGCCAAATGACTGTTCACTGTGGAAAATATGACTTCGTGGCAGGGGCATCTCCGTAACGCGGACGTAGCTGTGCGCCACATCTGGGAAACGTTCAAGGCACAGAAGGATTCTGACCTATGCAATGTAAGTCAATTCCATCACTACGTATTTCAGGAGGCTAAGCATGTGTTTGCAGTGCACATCACTGACATGCTTTCTGGTCGACTCCTTCTCTTCAGGTATTCATGCCGTTGTTTGAGAGAGTTTCCCAGCATTGGCTTCTCCTTCTAGCAGATGTTACCAACAGACGGTTCTTAGTGTACAACTCCTTACAATCCAAACGGGACGGTCCCCGTCAATGCCTCCTATGTAGTGCAGTCAGTGCCCGACCTTCCTATGTAATCACCCAAACATGTATGTTTTACAAATTCACATCTTCGCTCCTTTCACTGCAGAAGGTCGCCATTGGACTCGCCTTGATGAAGCTTCCACAGTTCTGCGACGTACTCAGTTGGGAGATGGAAAATGCAGAGTGCCCGCAGCAGGACAAGTAAGTGAACGTGGACGTTGTCAATTTGGGTACGTCCGTTTCCATGTTATTGCCTGCTCTGGAACTTACGACGCAGTGTGTGTTGGTTTGTTTGCGATTACTGCAGCGGTCATGACTGCGGTGTGTACATGCTAATGTTCATGGACCTGTTGTCCATCAGGGCCGACGGCCTATACTTCGGTCAGCCTTATGTGCGCAACGCTAGGGACAAACTGCTGCTTAGCTTGCTGCAGGGGAGAGTTGCTCACTTCCCGGAAGCCTTCTTGGAGGGTACGTAGACGCTGGTTTGGTGAGGGCGGTGAAAGTATTGATTCCCCGTTATGTACATACAGCATTTAGTAGTTAGGTTGTTGTCACCACGTTTATGTATGTGAGTCAGAATGGTCTTCTCTGGTGAGACTTAAGCGCAGCCATTTCACCCACTTCGCTATTCAAATTTGGGGGAGCGTAGTGGGGTTTTGTCCGGACCGTCACGTCAGGTGCGACGTCGAGCAGCCCCCTGACCTGTTCATGTGGCTTGTGTTTTTTGTTGTCGACGTCCGTGCAGTTAACCCGAATTGGGTGACTGCTGCACCCTGCGCAATATGACTTCATGTGGGGGTTATCCCGCAAAACGGTGACCCTCACATCTGTGACGGAGTTGTGAGCTTTGTGGTACTATCATTTTCATATGTCTCACCTTGTACATAATGAGGTGTTA